>PVJH01014721.1:0-12587 GCA_004026705.1 Nesogale talazaci | reverse complement strand
AGGCCTGGAGGTGGGTGCAGAGGCCCGGGATTGGCTGACCACCCACTCACCTCCGCCTTGCCCTTCATTCGGCACACGTTGATGTCGCTGGGGTTGGAGCGCCAGGTCAGCTTCTGGGGGCAGAGAGGTTGGTAAGGGGTGCAGCGTCCCCGAATGCCCTAGGACCCCCACGGGTAAGGCCGCGGTGTCAGACCCCTCCCCTCCCACTTGTGCCTTCTCCTCACCCGCTGGTAGCGCAGCTCCGTGGACGTGGGGGGCTCCAGCTCCACCCGGTACAGGTTGTCCCTGTGGGAGAAGCATGATTCGTGAGACTGGGGGGGCGTCTGCCCCCCCCCCCCCCACCACGCGCTCTGCCCGGGGGCAGCTCTAACGCGGCTAGCAGGCTTCCCACATCCAATTTTGTTCGGAATCGGCCAACATCCCCGCCGCCCACTTCTGCCTCCATCAGCCTCCTCGTGGCCCGTACGGGGCCAGCGCACGCGGCTCCGGGGGGCGGGAGGGGGGCCCCCAGGTTCCTGCACTCGCCCGCAGTCTGTTCTCCCCGCAGCGGCCAGAAGGCCCCCGTGAGCACTCGAGGCAGGGCCCGGCCCTCCTCTGCCCACAGCTCTCCATGACACCCTCCCCCCAAAGAAAATCAGGTCAAAGCCAGAGTCCTCCCCGCGGTCCGCAGAGCTCTGCCCCGCCCCTTCTCTGCAACCTCCTTCCTCTCTCCAACTCAGTTCCAACCCAAGGCCCTCCACCTTGTTCCTCCACCTTGTGGGGCCTACCCCTGCCCCTGCCCCAGGACCATTGCCTAGGCTGTGTCCACTGCCTCTGAGAAACCCTCATGGCCGCAAGCTCCTTTTTCTTTTTCTTTTGGGGGGGGGGGCATCACTGCTCTCTGGTGGTGGGAATAGGAGCCCCAGCCCCACTGCTGGAATTGAACCTCCTTCCCAGTGGGCCGCAGTCCCGCGCACAACCACTACGCCACCGGGGCTCAGCCCCGCTAGCTCCTTTTTCAAGCGTCAATTGTCACCTCCTCCGAGAAGCCCTCCCTGACCACCCTCGGCATCTCCCCCCACCTCCCCACCCCCGGTTTGTTCAAAGTTGATTGCTGACCACACGCTGCCCCTCTGCAGGTCCTGGGGTGTATACAAGCACCCTGAGACTTTTGACCTGCCAGGACACCTTAAAGGGACTCCAGGCCTCAACCACACCTGACTTTGAGCACCCCTCCCCTCCCAAAGCCCTACCCCAGGCATGCAATCTCACCCCAGGGCGAAAGGCATCCCCCGCCCCCCTCTGCTCCCCCTTCCCCGCAATTTCGGGCTACTCCTTAAGACTGACCCCACCCATGCTGCTGGATGGCGCCATACCTGTCCCCGATGAACAGTGTCCTGTTGACTCGCAGGATGCGCTGGATGTTCAGGTCTTCCAGGCCCTCGGCGGGGTTAGGGCGACCCGGCCCGCGGCCCACGAACACCGGGTAGTGGCTCAGGTCTGCGAGAGGGGGGTCGGCCAGGACAAGGTGAGGAGGGCTGTCCCCACGTGGCTGACCCTGCCTTGACTGGGAACCGCCCCCGAGGGCAGCGGACCCCAGTGGGGACCAAGACCCTCCTCCCACGAGGCTCCCGCCCCACCTGCCCCACTCACAGTCACGGGGAGCCACGCTCAGCGGCGGCGGCTCCTCCGGGAAGAGGCCATGGGAGCCCTCCAGTAGCAGCAGCAGGAGCAGCAGGAACGGGCGGGGAGGGGGCGCTCGCGGGGTCCGCATGGCGAGGGCGGGATGGCGGGAGCGGACACCTGCAGGCCAGCAGATGCGCAGCAGGTGAGAGGCGCACCCTGCAGTCCCGCTGACCGCCGGTAGATGGCGGGCGGCCAGCACCTGAAGCCCTTCCACGTGGAGTGCCAATCAAAGATGACACTCACAAGGGCGGTAACAGCATTTTAAATTCTCTTCGGTCACTGAAGGGCCAGAACAAGGGCAATCAAAGTCAAACACCTGAGGGCTTCCCCCCCCCTCCTTACGTTAACTTTAAGGGATCAAATCTTACAAAGTCCTGGAAGATTTTGGTAATAATGTTGATGATTTCAGGGAAAATAATCGGGTGCCTATTGATTTAAAAGTAGATTTTATTCGATGGTTTGGGTGTCCTGCCAGGGGAGATTCTAGCCCAGTTTAGCAGAAAAGCGTGCTATGTATAACAGGCATCTTTTGACCTTTTAAAAGTTATTTTCTGTAAACATTTTGAGTTGCTGGGCCGACTTTAAAAGAAAGAAAGATCTTAGATGAAGTTATTTGCTATTGAGTCCCAGTTAATCGGACATTTAACATTTCTTAACTGGCTAAAGCACCATAATATGGTCAAAATTTGGTAAACTATTGATGCTACTTTTTGCCGTACTGTAAAAAAGAAAATTTTATACTATATACACCCCTCATTTAATTTTTGTGTTTTAGTGTGACTTCATAAATTTACTACAGGTATCCTGAGCCGTGAGCACAATCAGATTTTGGGCCAGTTTGATACCGGCTTGTCTTCATTCCGACATGAGTGTGGGCATTCGGGCCGGATGTCACGTCAGTGGGCTGTGCCGTCTGTGGAATTTAACGAATGAATACTTTTCTTCAGACGTGGAGGCAGGCGGTGAAGAAGATAAGACTACGTTATAGGATGTTGATGTACGATTTCAGGCTTGGGAAAAAAATGTTCAATTCCAAGAATAAAAGTCAGTTCTCCAGCTCTGTTGACTGGTGTCTTGAATTACCTTTGGGGGTCTGTCTTAGACTTTTCGGAGAGCCCTTCCTTGAGATCATACTCAATGAAATCCTTGAGTCATTTGTCGAGGAGTCCGGGTGAGGTCAAGGTTACACTCTCCCTACTAACCACGAAGTCAGCAGTTCAAACCTACCGGCCAGTCGGCAGGGTCGGCCGGGGCTGTGGGCTTCTCTAAAGATTATAGGGCAGGAGACCACAGCGTTTGCTCTGGCCTCGATGGCCAGAAGGAATTGGCATGGGATTGAGTCAGAAGGGCCAAGTGGACACATGTTGACTCATGCTAAGTTTGCTTTTCCCCTGATCTGTTATCTTATAAAAGTTTTTGGTGCTTTTAAAATTAGTACATATGCCTGGGAGATCCCCCTCCCAACTTCTTACCGTGGAAACATTTAAATTTGTAGAAGAACAGCTACAATAGTGCAGAGTTTCTAGACTCCTCTTAGTATCAGCAGTCCCTGTCAGTCTCCCCATCTCGCCCGCGGCCAGCTTCCCCTGTTTGCAGATCATTTTAAAGCAAATCCTAGACATCATTCCATCCTTCGTTACTTCAGTGTGCCACCCCAAACCAGCAAACAAACTCTACAGCTGATCATAGCCAAAAGGCTAAGGGAAAAAACAGACTCTAAAAGTTTTACGGCATCTATAAAAATTACTAAAAAGAAAACAATTTCTGAACAGCTCATGTTCCATTATTTTATAAATAGAATAAAACCTCAATTTCACAGTCTAAACAAGAGCTACATAAGGCAGTTCAGGGCGATGTCGTTTGAATCTTTTCAATGCATGCTATTTTTTCTTCGTTCTCATTTTTTTAATATTCCCTTTGTAATTTTTTTTAGGAAGAAATTGATTTACTTATCAATGAAGAGTTTGTGATGGCATTTCTGAGGTGTCCTTGAACCTGCTACTTTTCTGTGTTTTCTGTAAATTGGCGATTGAATCTAGAGGCTTGATGAGCTGAGATGCTTTTTAATTTGGGAGGGGGCAGACGATGGGATGAAATGGTGGGATAGTCTTCCATGAGGAAGCACGGAGTGCCTGCTTGTTTCTTTCTGTGATTTAGCAGCCTAAATGATATGTGTCAGTTTTATTTATTTATTTTATTATTATTACTATTATTTTTTTTTTAGGTATCACTGCCCTCTGGTGGGAGTAGGAGGCCCAGCCTTGTTCCTGGAGAGCTGCTGCTGGATTTGAACCACCAAGCCAGCCGGCGGCAGTCCCGCACTCAACCACTGATATGTATCAGTTTTAAAAGTCAAACATTATGGGCTGAGCCCCGGTGACGTAGTGCTTGTGCACGGGACTGCGGCCCACTGGGATGGAGGTTCAATTCCAGCTCCACAGGAGCAAAGGCTGGGCCTCCTACTCCCACCACCAGAGGGCAGTGATGCACCCCCCCCAAAAAAAAGTCAAACCTTACAAGAAGGCTGCACTGTCCAGTACCTTAGCCCTGGGGCTATCTCGAACACTTGAAACATGAGCAGTCTGAATTGAGATGTGCTGCAAATGTAAAAATACTCCCTGGACTTCAAATAGTCCCAAACAATGCAAGATCCTTCATTAGTCTGTTTATATTGATGACAGGTTTCGAATGATAATATTTTGGATACCGGGGATTAAATCAAACCTTAAAATGAAAAGCAAAACAAAATAGCAATTACGCTCCCTGGCGCTTTGTTAATGATCAAAGCTGCTTTACGACGAGGCATTGGCTTTGAGCACAAATGCAGTCAGTGCGTCACTTAGGGATTGATGGCAAAAGACCCAGAAGACTCAAAACCCGTATTTGTGAATTCTTGGCCTGAAAGCCAAAAGGAAAACCTGTAAATCCATGGCACATCCAAGGGTCTGGGGATTTTATAAACCACGAGCTGGAAATTTGGAAAGACAATAACCCCACCTGGCTGGGGCGCACCCCCTCCCTGCCCCATAGTCAGTTCTGGCTCTTGGTCACTCCCCGTGGGTTTCCCAGACGGCCACTCTTTATGGGAGCCTCGCCTTTCTCCCTCCGAACGGCTGGCCGTTTCAAACAGCCCAACGTGGACACACCACGCTGCTGCCGGGACGCCTAAGGCCCCTATAAACCTACGTCCAGCCTGCCTGCCCTCCTTACCTGCCCTCTGGGACAGCCCCCTCATGGCCACTGCAAGAGACCCACTCCAAGCATCTTCGGAGAACTTCAGAGGAGCATGGACTTACAAAATAATATAAGCTGCCGAGGGCTCACTCCTTTGGACCCCACCCTCCGGGCCCCCCAGGCCCCAAGGACACAGAGCATCCCCTACCAGAAAAGGGTGCCGTCTAGGTCCTGAAGACCCCGGATATGAAGCCCCGCAGCTGCGTCCTTCTGGGCAGCCCGGGGCGTGGTCAAGCCCCGTGCGGACTCCTGCCCTGGCCTTGTGGCCTAGGATTCCCAGGTCCGGAAGGTGAAGGTGGAGAGGGCCATTGGTCCTGCAAGTGCCCGCCTCTGCCTGCTCAGGCTCCGAAAACAGGAAAGCTTTGGGGCTTCCTTTCTGTGGCCTGGGCTTCCAGGATTTGTGACTCAGCGGATGCTACGTGTGTGTGTGTGTGTGTGTGTGTTCCAGCACAGCAAGATGCCTCCTCAAGTGTTTCCGCCCCCTGAGTCCAGGTCCCAGCCTTCAAACCTGTCTCCTCTGTCCCTGCCAGTGACCCGCCCCCAGCCTCTCTGCCCTGTGCCTTTTAACCCATGACAGATCAGAAGGGCAATTTCAGGGAAGAAGAAAAACACCGAAGTTTTAACTGGGCATCGGGCTGGGGAGTGGCATACCAGATCTGGGTTCGAATCCCGGGGGGATGTGGCTGTGGGCCGGACATTCCCTCTCTGAGCCTCCTTTTCCTCCTCCGCATCCCTGCTGGCTACTGGGGCTCACAAGGTGGTCCCTCGGACTCTGCCTGTGAGAGCTGGACACTGCATGAGACGGGTCCTTTTGCATGCCGGCGCCGGCTGGAAGGTACCCTGGACCACCAATGACGACGGTCACAGCCAGAGTGACCCTTCAGAGGGCAGGGTGGCGGGCTTGCCTCTCACATACACGTCGTCAGGGGAGGCCGGGGGACTGTCCTTGCAGCCCCCGGCTCACGTCCTCCACCTCGGGCGCCCACAGGATCTGAATGCCCAGCACCCAGAGGGGCAGGCAAGGCCGGTGTCCATCTCCTGTTCTTCCTAACCTTGTGATGCCCGCAGGTCAGGGGCTCGTGTACACCCTCTGTCCGCATGCTCACCCTGGGACCCCCAAGACCCCCCATCCGCGTGGGTCCTTGTCTCACCTCCGACCTGCTGTTCCTGGGAATCAACTCCAACACAGGCTCGAGTCCCCGGGAGAACAGCTTCACCTCCCCACGCACGGCCCATTAAAGTGACCAGATTTTCAGCGAGACACCATTGGCCGGGAATGGGGGAGGTTCTTGATTAAAAATTTGGTCTACATGGAGCAAATAGAATGCAAAAATAGTATGGTAATATATTTGTTTTCATTTTAAAACGCCGCGGGACATTGTTAAATTGTTAAAAAGCGGGACGTCTGGTCACTTTACGGGCCATAGCTTCCACTCCCTTCCAGTAGCCTCTCTCCGAGGACCCCACCCCCTATCACCCCACCCTTGTAGTGTTCTCTCCTGCATCCTGGGGGCATGACAACCACAGATGTCCCCAGACATCCCCGCGTCTCCTGGGGGCAAGTCATCTCCGAGTGAGATCTCTCCGGTGCGTCCTCAGTGACCTCAAAATGCCACCCCAGCTCTTTCTGCAGCGTCCGTTCCACCCCGGGGCCTGGTCCCAGCCTCCCCCCACAGTCTGTTCTCACAGGGGACACCGAGTCAGGGCCCGTCCCTCCTCTGCCCCCAGCCTTCCCGGGAGAAGCCAGAGTCCCCCGAGCGGCCCGCAGGGTCCTGCACGCCCTGCCCCGTCCGCGGCCTGTCCCATCCCCTTCTCGGTGCCCTTCATTCCCTCCCTCCGCTCCAGCCTGCCGGGCCTCCTGCTCACGCCCCGTCCACCCCAACCACTCTCCAAACACCAGGGGGACCTGACCTGACCCTGCAGGTTTGTGAGACTGTCATTCTTTACAGGAGTGGAAAACGCCTTTCTTCCTCTCGCACCAGTCCATCTGGCTGTCCGTCCGTTCATCCATCCATCACTCCTATCTATTGAGTTAATGTTGGTTCATAGCGACCTTCCAGGGTAGTGGATAATCACCTCTGTGAGCTTTCAAGACAGTAACTCTCGGTTTGGCGTTAAATCTCATATACTTATCTATAGATAGTTTTTATGACAGCATAATCCACATATCATAAGACTGTAATTCTTTTTTATTTTTAATATATATATATATATATATATATATGAGACTTTATTGATGGGCGTAGAAATGCCACCTCTTCCGAGAGGTCCCCCTTGACTCACCCCAGCTACGGGGATTCCCCCACCCCACCCCTCCTGGGTGGGACAGAAAGGCATACCCCGACCCTAGACCTGCATTTCTGGCGGCGGGATTTGGCCAACCATCAGCTCACCATGTAACCCGAGAAGCTCCCCTCCGTCCACCCCCTCCGTCCACCCACACGCGGTCTCTCCTGAGTCAGTGCGCCCCCGTGAGTTCCACCGTGGAACTGCGCCTTCGCCTTCTCTCGGCGTCCTTAGGGAGGTGGACCGCCAGGCCTTTCTTTCGACGTGCTGCGGGTCGGGTGCAAAGCCCCAATTTCCCCCAGGTCCATAAACCGAACTCTGTGATCTAGTCAACTGGGACTCACCGGGGGCCCTGGGGCCACCTAGATGACCCGTTGGGCTGTGGGCACACACAGGGTTGGCAGTTCGTGGAAGAAAGATGAGGGTTTTTTTTTTGTGCTTGTCAAGAGTTACAGACTCAGGAACCCGCAGGGGCAGCTCTGCCCTGGTCCTGGAGGATTGCTGTCAGTTTGGGTTAGGGAGACACAAACGAGGCGAGGGTGGGGTGTTACCCAGGGACTTCCCCTAACGTTCTGATCAGGACCCAACAGCTGTGCAGTCCACGCCGACCCATGGGGCCGGCCTCTCCGATTTTGAACAGCCAACCTTGTCCTGAGCAGCCCAAGGTGTCAGCCACTGGGCCGCCGGGGCTCCAAGGGCCCACCTGGGTGCCAGGTGTGTCCCGGCACACTGCTGGTGCTCAGTCACTGCTTGCCGTGTGTCGATGGCCTTATGTCTGGGCGGCGGCGGGATTGGCACCCTGAGCTTTCTCCACCAGCTGGGTGACACGCACGGGCACCCACACGAGGGCCTCCCCCATGCGCGTCTGTGGGCGCCTGATGGCACCTGGTGTGTTCGCAGGTCTGCACCCACGCACCCACAGCACAGGGCGAACCCCACTGTGGACACCCAGCTCCCTCCCGCCCCAGGAAGCTGCTGCCTGCAGCCCCTCTGCCCACAAAGACCCCGGTGAAGCCTAAGCACCAGGTAGGTCCACACCACACCTGTCATCATGAGGCTGTTGGGGAAACTGAGGTCCTGAATCCAGGCTGCACAGAGACCCAGGCCAGCAGAAAAGCCTCGGCCGAAGGGGCTGGGCTCCAGAATCAGACGGCCCAGGTTCAAATGCAGGGATCCCCGTGAGGCTCAAGCAATTCAGAATTTGATGACCAGCCCAAAGGTTTGCGCCTGGGAAGAAAGGCCTGGCTATCTAACCCCCCTAAATTCACAGCCTGGAAGACTTCTCTGGGCAGCTGTGTTCAGACAACCCCCAGGGGTCACAGGAATCAGAATGCACTTGACCACAACAAACAACAAGTTCAAGTCCCTCTGGTCCGTCTGGTGGCCTGGTTGGGGATTTTAACTCCCAACCCTGAAGCAGGGGGCAGTTCTACCCTCCTGCAGGGCAGGGTTGTCCCCTCAGGTGGGATCTGCTTTAATAACACAACTGCCGGTATCCCCCTGGGGTCCCAAATCTTATACTCACAGGTAATCTGGATCAAAAGGAGAAACAAGACAGTTCTTATCTGCAGCAGGAATCTTTGGGAGTTGTGCACAGCGGCCATGTTGGAATCAGGGAAGATTCTGCTACTCGCTGTCTTGGTCGGGAAGTCCTGCTTCCAATCGACCTCAAATCTCTCTTGCTTCCAGGGGCCATCAGCAGCTTACGGCCTGGAGGCTGGTGTTCCCACTTTGGGCTTTGAGGTGCCCTTGAAGGGCCATGCCTGCCTCCCTGTCTCTCCCCCTCTGGCCCAAACCTCTCAAGAAACAACCCCTTTACCCAGCATCCCAAGCTCAGAACCTGCCACTTCCCTGCTCATCAAATGCCAACCGTGGCTCCCTAACACTCTGCAGAGGGAAAAATGACCAAATAGCCTAACTCAGTGCTTAAGGATATCTTTCACCCCAGGCACTGACTTTAATTCTCCTTCTGCGCGGTCTACCCACTGCCAGGCCTTTCCTCAGGCCATTCCCGCTGCCGGTGTGGCTTTGCCATCCTGGCACAAGGCTAGGGGCACCGCACCCTCCTTCCCAGCCTTTTGCTCCGCTAACCTCTGAAAAAACAGGAGGGATTTAAGGTAGATTGAAAGTAGGAAAAAAAAGTTTAAAAAAAAATGGCTGAGCCCCGGTGGCGTCGTGGTTGTGCGCGGGACTGTGGCCCACTGGGATGGAGGTTCGATTCCAGCTCCACGGAGCAAAGGCTGGGCCTCCTACTCCCACCACCTGAGGGCAGTGATGCCCCCCCCCCAAAAAAAAAGTAAAAAAAAAAAAAGAAAGTAGGACTTCCCTCCGAAACACAGCCACCTCACTCTCTCTTCTCCGACACCCCCCCCTTCAGCCGACACCTACTGTGCACTTCTGCGACACCTTCTGCGGGAAACTGAGCATCCACGTCCATTACTGGGCTCTGCCAGCCAGGGCCCCAAGTTTACAGTCACCATGCCAATCTCTGGTGCCCTGGGGGGGTCTTCGGGGTGCCCCCTCCCTCTCCCCCTTCCGCTGAGTGGCATCCCTCACCCTGCACATCATGGTCACAGAGTGCTGCCCTGTTGGGGCTCCCAGGCCAATGGGGGGACATGATCGCTGTGATGATGAAAACACAGGGGCTGCAGGGAGCAGGCTGGGAGAATGACCAGGGCGAGCAGGGCGGACTGCCCAGGGGAGAGGGCCTCTTTGTTACTGAACAGGCCAGGAGGCGGGCTGCTGTATCCCAGAGAGGACGTGTGGGGTTCCTCCCCCCTATCCGGCCCCTTTCAGACAAGACCCTGGGATTGGACTTTCTCATCTGCAACAAGCGAGCCACGAGAAGGGAGTGCCTGGGTGCTCGATGACCTTGCTGGGTGACCTTGGGCCTGCAGTTGGGCCTCTCTGCATCCTGGCAAGGCTGGGGGCTTGGTGCGTGGCCTGCCCGCCACAGAGCCCGTGTCTCCATCTGCCAGGGCACGAAGGGGCGGGGCGCCCCATCTCCAGTTCCATAGAAGGCACTCCTGTAGGCTAGTCCATGCTGGCGCTCCACGATTCCGGGGGGCTCAGAGTCCCCAGGGGGATCGAGTGACCCAGCCCGGCAGCCGGGCCCCTGTGGCCGCCAGGTCCAGTTACCGCTTCGCTTACAGCTGCCCTTCTCCAGCTGCCCGTCCCCCCCACCCTCCTTCACGCCCAGCCGGGCTCCCGGACTATCTAGGAACTTGGCTGCCAGGCTAGAGTCCCTGAGTTCTGGGGCCCTTTGCCCTCCACCCGGCTATGCCTGCTCCATGCTGGTTAACTCCTTCTTCTCTGGGGAGCCCCCACCCCTGTTCTCAATCTCCCTCCTGTTTCCCCATCTCTGAACCAACGAGTCCCATGAGCAGCCCCTCGGTGCTTCCCAAACAGGCGTCTCCAGCGTGCAGCCTCCTCCGGTTAGGCCCTTTCTCTCTCTCTCTGCAAATCGAATTTGCACATCTTGGCTCCACGGGGGCAGGCAATCACACCCAGTGCACATCAGGGGCTCGGCAAATACCATCTGCGTCAGATGCTGACTCGACTGGCTGCGAGAACCGGACCTTTTCAGCACCCGCACGAGGTCAGCGGCCAGGCTCCACCAGCCCTTCAAAGACCAGGCCGTCCGTGCCCGTAAACTGTCACCGTCTCGGAAACACAGCTGAACCCCGTCGTGGGGAGTCGCTGTGAGGCAGAACTGGCTTGATGGCTGGCCGTGAGCTTTTTGAGGCAGAGAGAGAGCGAGCTGGGGACTCCGACGTGGCACAGGCTGGCTGCATAGGAAGCGGCTTAGCAGGAGAGCCCTGGGGGTGGTGTGGGTGGCTGCCGGAGCTGCTCGAAGCGAGGTTGGCGGTTCAAGCCCACCAACTGGACCAGCAGAACAAAGAGGAGGCTGTCTGCCCCCACAAAGATTTATATCTCGTAAACCCCCGGGGTGGGGGGGCGTTCTACGCTGCCCTGTCGGGTCACTGCGTGGGAGGGAAGCCTCTGGCGTTTGGCGAGGCGCAGACATGGGGGTGCTGTCGGTGCTGACACGAGGGCGCTGTAGGCGCTGACTCACGCCAGGACGCCCCTTTGGAAGGGAATGAGGCTCAGAGACCCTGAGCTGCCTTCCACAGCCACGGTGGCGAGGGAGGGGGCAGGGATGCCAGGCCGGTCACCTGTCTCGTCCTCAGGCAGATATTGGGATGGTCACCCTTATTCCGCACAGAGAGGCTCAGCCACTTGCCCAGGGCCGCACGGCCCGCCAGAGCGCAGCTGGGATCCGAACCCAGCCGCGTGGACACACAGCCTCTCGGGAACCCTGACTGGGCACAGGTCAGGCGCCGTTCGCTTACAAAGCACGGCAGCCAGCCAGCCGTCAGGGCCGCTCTGGGGATGACAAGAGGGTGGGCGGTGGAGTGGGCCACTGGGGCCCGTGTGCCCTGGGGAGACCTCGAATGGGAGACCTGGACAGGTCCCCGGGGCTCCGGGCCAGGAGGGGAGGGGGGCTCCCCGGGTAATTAATTTTAATCACTGTTTGGAAATTGAGCTGCCAGGAGGCCAATCGGAAGCAGCAACTTGTAATTAGGGGTGGGGGAGGGGTGGTGGCTTTCAGAGCACGGCTGCCGCGTGGGGGCCCATTCAGAGGAAATTGAAGTGTCATTTATACCCAGTGGGTAATTACGGGGCCGGGAGGGGGTCCCCCCCAAGGAGGCTGGGGGCTCGCAGGGAGTCCGGGCTAGGTTGGAGGGGGGCCTGGCACCCACATTTCTCCACTGGGGGCGTCTAGACACATCTCACCCTCCACGTCATTAAGTAGAACCCCTCTCCTCTGGGGGAGAAGTTGGCCCCTGTTCTTGGAGCAGAGTCTTTTTTTTGGGGGGGTGGGGAGTTAGGGTTAGGGGTTAGGGGGGAGATAAAGAGCAAAACATCGTGTCCATGGGGTCCTCCGTCTGGGGGAAGAAGATGGGGTCCCGCTCTTTTGTAGTTTTGACAGTCTCCACCTTTCTCTCCCTCGCTCCGACTGTGCTCCCACCCAGGACTCCCCAGTCACTGTAACCTCCTCAGAGGCCCAAGACCTCCAGGCTGGACCGGGGACCTGGGGCTAGGGGGTCTGCTGAGAGAGGTTGGGCAGCAGGCAGAATGGGGCTGGCCAAGTGCTTCTGGGAACAGAAGACAAAGGTGGGAAATGGGCCCTGGGGGGATGGCCCTTAAGGTCAGAGCAGATGGCCGTGGGTGAGTCAGGGCAGAGTCGAAGTCAAGAGTGTGACGTGACGTCGGGAGCACGGGGTCGTGAGAACTGAGGACAGTCACGCCTGGAGGAAATCAGAAGGCCTGGGGGGCTCACTCCCAAAGGGGAACAAGAGTGAATGCTTGGGGGAGGGGCTGCTGGGGAAGGGGTGCTC
>PVJH01014720.1:0-56238 GCA_004026705.1 Nesogale talazaci | reverse complement strand
TGCCATGGATGTCCCGAAGAAAGAACAAATCTGTCTCAGAGGAAGTATCATCATAAGACTCGTTAGAAGCAAGAATGGAGCAACTTCTTATGGACTTGTTTTTGAGCTGGGTCTGCTGCTGGAGAAGGATGTTATGATTTGTAGGGCGTCAATGGCAAAGGGGAGCCTGTTAAGGAGATGGATGACACAGTGGTTGTAGCAATGAACTCAAGTATAAGCACAGTTGTAAGAATGACGAAAGACATGGCTGTGTTTGATTCTCATTACTGTGTGCTGGAATCAATGGTACCGAAGAACAGCAACCACCATTCATTTTAAGGAAAAAGGACTTCTACAATTTCACTAACCTCACAAAGACTCACCTGGATTTCTCTCAAAAACATTCATCCAAGGAAACCTCTTCTGTTTGCTGAAATTCCTGCAGTGGCACAGGATGTCTTCTGATGGAGACCGTTCTGCTTTTTAAAATCCCAAGGTAGAAAGTGGAAATAAATGAAATATGATAAATAGTGGAAGTGTGAGGTAATAGAAACTTTAGCAATATAATCTTGAACACATAAAAGTAATGAATCAGCAATGTACAACATGATGCATGTTCAAGAGTGTTTGTTGAAATGTTATTTATTTTTTAAAAATACTGATAATTTCTCAGGTGTATAAAACTGTGTTAAAAATTCTGGTTCTTTTACATAATTATGGTAAAACTAACAAAATAATGCTTTAAATATTCTTTCATGAAATGAGGAAATAGTCATGATAAGTAAAGATGTCATTACAGAAAGCAATCTTCTAAATATCAGAAAATAATATCCCAATTTCTCATTTTTATTTTTGAAAATATATATTTGTGAGACAGAGGATATGTAAAATGCTGATAGCATTGTAGGAATGACCTTATGAGTGGTATATTTTCTTTGACTCCCTGACAGTGTCGTGCTTAGGACTGCTCCATGGCAGGCCAGCAGCTGAAAACCACTCACTGCCAGTGGTAGCAAAATGAGGCTTTCCACGTCCACCATGTCCCCTTGGTCTGTGGGTTCTCTTTTATTCTTTTTAATAAGTCTTTCAAGTTTATGATAATGAAATGTTCTACCATGATAGCCAAAACTGCATATGTTTTTGCTTATTTTATGTTGACTCACAGAAAAAGTAAAAATAAAGGGTAGCTTAAAGACCTTTCTGTAGATTCATGCAATGCTCTGTTTTGTCTTCATGTCTGAGAAGCCTTCTTTTCCTTCTTTTTTTTCAAAGCAGTTTCATCGGGAGTTAACACACATATCACATCACCCCACAGTTTAACCACAACAAGCAGTATTGTACAAGTGCTACCACAATTAGTTTCAAAATATTCTTTTCCTCCTTGAACTCCTTGATATCAGCTTCCTTTCATAAACTCTTATTCAACTTGCTGTACCTATACAGTCATCAGTCCTGGGTTTCATATACTGAAAATATAATAAAAATTCAAGAGGATAATGCCCAATGGCATTACACCCCTGGGAGAACCCAATATGAACAAACAGGAAATGTTGAACCCCAGATTAGGGATAACATTAGAGAAGGATCAACTGACAAGGTTTTAACAGTTGAAATTAGGTTTATCATTGTGATCATCTAGAGTTCTCTCTCGAATGCACACTATTTGGTAATTAGTTACTTCCCATTCTACTATGGATAGAGAAAAAGAGCTGGAGCCTTATTTCTTATGGAGATGCCATTATGTGTCTTGGACTCCCAGTGTCATCTATATTCTTTTGCAAACCAGATTCTCACAATTCTGATGTGGTTACTCTTCCCTCCTTCAACATAAGATTATGAGTTGCATTCTTTTGATCACTGATGTTGATGTGCTTCTTCCATGTGGGCTTAGTTGATATCTCACTTATATGGATGCTACTTTGGAAACAAGCCCTTAAGACACCAGAACGTACTACATCAAGGAGCCAGTCACCATTAAATTTCTTCATCACACTTTTCTATAGCACCCATATGTTTTGTGTTCCCTTCCTGGGAGTGACTATCGAGCAGGGCCATGATGTAAGAACTAATGTTCTTAAATTGGAAATAGGGTTTAATGCAAACCCCAAACCCACTCCTGGATCTGTGTTTTTGTTGTTCATTTTTTTTAAATCAACTTATTGGGGACTCATTCAACTCATCACAATCAATACATGCATCAATTGTATGCAGACCATACTTGTACATTTATTGCCATCATCATTCTCAAAATATCCTCCTTCTACTTAGGCCCCCAGTATCAGCTCCCCATAATTCCCCTCCCTCCCACACTCGCTCCCCCATGTACCCTTAATAATGTACAAATTTTCATTATTTTGTCATATTGTACACTGTCCCATGTGTCCCTTCACCCACTTCCCTCTTGTCCATACCTCAGGGAGGAGGTTATATGTTAATCCCTGCAATTGGTTCCCCCTTTATACTTCACCTTCCCTCCACCCTCCCAGTATCATCACTCTCACCACTGGTCCTGAAGGGATCATCTGTACTGAATTCCCCATGTTTCTGGCTCCAGTGCACAACCCCTGGTTTAGCTGTATTTGTAAGGTAGATAGTGGGTGGGGGAGAGCATTTAAGAACTATAGGATTTGTAAGGTAGAATTGGGGCCATGATAGTTAGCGAGAGGAAGCCTTCAGGAACTAGAGGAATTTTATATGCTTCATTGCCACTGCACAGCACCTTTACTGGCCTGTCTCCTCCACACAACTTCCCTTGTGTGGTGTCCAATTACCCACAAGTGGGCCTTGGGTCCCCACTCTGCTTTCCCCCTCATTTGTAGTAATGTGATTTTTGTTCTTTGATGCTTGATATCTGCTCCCTTCAGCCCCCAAGCCAGATCACCCGGGCTAGTGTGTTTCTTCCAAGTGGGCTTTGCTGCTTCTGGGTTAGATGGCCACTTATTCACCTTCAAGCCTTAACCAGGCACTTTAATGTTTGGTAGCTGGGCAGCATTGGATGGTTCTAATTCTGTGTTACAAATCCAGCTGGACTTGAGGAGGTACACTGGTAGAGATGGGAAATGGGAATACAGGGAACCCAGGACAGATGAACCCCTTGGGGCCAGTAATAAGAATGAAGCTACTGGGTGGAGGGAGGGTGGGGTAGAGTGGCGGAGCCAATGACAAGGATCTACACATAATCTCCTATTGGGAGTGCAGACATTGGAGGAGTGGGCAAGGGGAGACGTCAGACAGTGCAATAATAATTTGTAAAGTATTGAGGGTTGGTGGGGGAGAAGGGAACAAGGATAGAGGGGGAAAGATGAGAAGTTGATGTCAAGGGCTCGAGTGGAAAAGCAGATGTTTGGAGAATGATGACAGTAGCAAGCACGTGAAAATGCGTGGCATGATATATATATATATATATATATATATATATATTTATATATTTATATTTATATATTGTAAAAAACAATGTATGAGCCCCCAATAAAATGATTTTTTAAAATGAAAAAAGCAAAAAAAACCCATTAAAGTGCTCACACACACACACACACACACACAAAAGAACTATAGGAAAGTTGCATATTTCGTTGTTGCTACATTCTACCTTAACTGGCTCATCTTCTCCATGAGACCCCTCTGTTAGGGGTTTCCGTTGTTTCACCTACGGATGGGATTTGTGTTTCCAATCTGTGCTCCCCCTCATTTATAATGATAGTTTGGAGTTCTTTGATACCTGATACCTGATCACTTCGACACGTCATGGTCACACAGGCTGGTGTGCTACTTCCATGTGGGCTTCTTAGCTAGATGTCTGCTTGTTTACTCTCAAACCCTTAAGACCCCAGATGCTGTATCTTTTGATAGCTGGGCACTATCAGCTTACTTCATCACATTTGCTTATGAACACACTTGTCATTGATGATCATATCAGGAAGGTGGCCACGCAGTGTTATGATATTTAGTTCTTTGAAACCTGATAACTGATCCTTTTGACACCTCATGGTCACACAGGCTGGTGTGTTTCATCCATGTGGGATTTGTTGCTTCTGAGCTAGATGGCTGCTTGTTTACTTTTATGGCTTTAAGACCCCAGATGATAATATCTTTTGGTAGCTGGGCACCCTCAGCTTTCTTCAACACTTTTCCTTATGCACACATTTGTCTTCAGTGATCATGTCGAGAAGGTGAGCATCATGGAATGACAATTTATTAGAACAAAGTGTTCTTGCATTGAGGAAGTACTTGAGTGGAGGTCCAATGCCCATCTGCTGTCTTAATGCTAACCCTATAGGTATATGCACTTTGATCTATTTCCCATCATCATATATAAATATATTCAACTATGTGCATGCCTGTATTTTTTTTAACTTGCCCTTGGCTCCCTTTCAAAACTTCCTTGCTATTTTATGGTATTTTTATCAATCATCCTGCTAGGGCATAATTATCTTTTGTTAATATTGTCTTTGATTAACCCACGGCGCTGATTTTTCAAAGCCTTGTTGAGAGAGGGATATTGGAACAATGTAGACTAACTCCACATCACAGTAGCTGAATTATTTACTTGTTCAGAATCAATATTTTCATGAGTGGATACTATTTACATAAGCAATTGGAGTTGTCAGGGAAAATTTACAATAATATTCACTGAGAAGATCAGTCACAGGTTTGCCAGAATAATATATATCTTTTGGGGAGGTGGGGGGCATCACTGCCTTCTTATGGGAATAGGAGGGCCAGCCTTGCTCCTAGAAAGCTGCCGCTGGATTTGAACCACCAACCCAGTGAGCTGCAGTTCCTCACTCACCCACTACGCCACTGGGGCTCAGCCCAATATATATCCTAAGACAGAATTTAGGGCATTGATGTAGTAAGATTATGTTGATTAGCCTATCAACAGTTCAACAATCTTGGTACAGTGGTCTGATTCCTCAGACACCATGAATTTTCAGTCTTAAGTCCTCAGGTTACAAATGTATCTGAAGCAGATTCCACCAGTGGATTTTCCACATTGGATCTCACTGAGGCAGCTTTTGTGGCATGTCATACACCCTGAAGATTCAGGATTCAGTGCCCCAGCATAAGAAGGCACCCTGCCTGGGTCCACAGGATATGCTCAGAAGCCCAGGTCAGTGTTGCCCATTTCCATATATACCAGAGACACTCCCCGATAGGGTCCACAAAAGCATGTTCAGTCACTGTTTCCCCAACCTAGAAGTGAGTTCTCCCTCGTTCCCTCCTGTGTGCTCTTCCAGACATGTTTGCTCCTTCTCTCTCCTGAGATGACTTTCCAGTCAGTACCCCTCACCCTCTGATAGGTCTGCCAACCCATCAGGGCATGGGGGTGTAAGTGGGGGTACTCATCATAGCTTTATATGGCAATCACTCCGTAGAAAACCTCCTCTTCCCCTTTCTTAACTCTTCACTCCCAGCTGCTGTGAGGCGCCCTCCAGTAAAGTGACCTGCAACATACACACATAGAAAGAATAGTGTATGGTTGATTGGCACCAGTCAGGTTCTCTACCAAGCTGTCTGGTCACCATGACTAGCAGACCGGATGCCCTGTTAACCTGAGCAATGCCTGCCCTGTTGCTTACTCCCACAGGAGTGGATTCATGCAGTATTTATCCATTTGTGACTGATTGACTTCACTCAGAATAATGTCATCCAGATCCCTCTGTGCTTTAAGGTGTTTTATGATTTCCCCACTGTTTTAGGGATGTGCAGTATTGCATTGTGTGTATACACTGGAGTTTTGAAAATCTAATCTTCTACTGATGGAATTTAGGCAGTTTCTAACATTATAAATATTATAAACTGTGCTATAATGAACATAGGGATCATAGTATTACTGGGTCATATGATACTTCAATTGCCATCTGCTTTAGGAATTACTGTGTTGATTTTGACAGTGGCTGTATGTGTTTATAAAGCAATGCATATATTTACCAGCAGTAAATAAGTGATCCATTCTCACCACACCCTCTCTAGTATGTGTTGTGCTCTATTTTTTTAAAACTGGGCTATGGTGATGGATGTTAGATGATAACTCATGGTTGTTTTGACTTGCAATTCCCAGATAAATAGTGAATGAGAGGATTTCCTCATGTGTTTTTTAGCCATTCAAGTGTCATTGTTTGTGAATCATCTGTCAGGACCTTTGTTCATCTTCTCAGAAGGTTGCCAGGGTTTTTTTTTTCTTATTGTAGGCTTGTAGTATGCTTTAGATTTTAGTTATTAGCCCCTTGTCCTGTACATTGTTTCTAAATATCCTTTCCCAATCTGTGGACTCTCTTTTTACTCTTTTAATGAAATCGTTCTATGTACACAAGTGGTTTATTTTTAATAGGTCCAGATCACATATTTTATCTTCCACAGAATGTGCTTTCTTTGTCATATCTGGTGGCGTGTGTATTGCCTGTACCTGGCACTATGGTTTGTCCCAATGTTCTACTTGATGATCCTGATACCTCTGGGCTTACATTTAAATTGGTGAGCCACTTTGTGTTTGTTTTTGTGCATGAGGTGATATATAGTTCTTGTTTCATTCTTCTGAAGATGAATATCCAGATTTTCCATTTATTATTCATTTACTAAAGAGGGTATCTCCTTCCCATTTAATGCTTATTGGGCCTTTGTCAAAAATCATTTGTCCCATGACCACCAGAGGCAGTGATGTCCCCCCCCAAAAATAATTTGTCTGTATGCAGATTTTTTATTTCTAAGTTTTCTATCTCTATCATTATACCAGTACCAGATTGTTTTGAAAACTGTGACTGTAGTAGGTTTTGAGGTTGGATTCTATTGACCACAATTTTGTTGAGAATTTTTGCATATATATTCATAAGGGATCTCGTGCTAGTTTTCTCTCTTTGAGGGGTTTTGCCAGGTTTGGATACACGGGTTATGCTGGCTTCATAGAATAAGTTTGGTCATTTGATGTTCCTTTCTGTATTCCAGAAGAGTAGGATTGGTGTAAAGATTCTCTGAAAACTTGATAGAATTCTCCTGCAAAGCCATCTGGTACTGGGTTTTGTTTTTTTGTTAGGAGTTTCTTGATACCCTTGTCTATTTCTTCTTTTGCAATGGCTCTGTTTAAGTTCCTAATGTCTGTGTTAATTTTGAAAGAGTGTTTTTCTAGGCATTTGTCCATGTCATCCAGATTTTCAAACTTGTTGGAATACAGTCCTTTGTAATACCGCATGATTAATTTTTTAATTTCATTTGGATTTGTTATATCTCCACCTGTGTGGCAGTTACATAATCTGGTGTTAATTTGAGAGGACTAGGAGTGAAGGGGTAGAGTCTAGTCTGTCAATCAGATCATAGTCAATGAGGCTTCTGTGTGGGTATGGCCTCCTGAGAATTCTGGGAAATCTGTTTCTTCCTCCTTGGAGGCGAGAGACACCTCTCTCTCTCTCTCTCTCTCTCTCTCTCTCTCTCTCTCTCTCTCTCTCTCTCTCTCTCTCTCTCTCCCCCTGACTTCTCTGGGAGCCATTGCAGTTGACAAAGTACATGGACTACCTTAGTGCCCTGAGCTGGAAAAGTCACATGTGTCTACCCTGATTCAACCAGCCCTCTGAAGCCAGAGAAACCACAGAGAGACCTCTGACAGCATTAAGATGCTTACAATGCCACAATATCCAAAGACTCTATACCCACTGGCTTGTGATCATTCTCCATTTGGTATCATTGCATGTGTTTCATGAGTCTTTATAGATTGGTATCATATATATTGGCTAATATTGGATTTATGATGTTGGAATGAACTGGGTTGGGATGTTTTCTTAATGTACAATTACCCTTTATATAAAACTCTCTCTTATATACATACGAGTGTTTATGAATTTGTTTCTCTAGTTTACCCAGACTAACACAACCAGTTTCATCCAAAATTCTAGATATCATCATCTGCTCTTTCGTTTCCTTTGTTAAGTTTGCTAGTGGTTTATTGATTTTCTTGATCTTTTCAAAGAACCAACCTTTTGCTCTGTTGATTTTATCTATTGTTTTTCTTCATTGTTTCCACTTCATTTATTTCTGCTCTGATTTATATGATTTCTTTTCTTTTGTTATTAGAGGGTTTATGCTAGTGACTGCTCTAGTTGTTGGCAGTGTTGTATTAAGTTGCTTCTTTTTATTCTTTTGTTGAAGTCCTTTGACACACAAAAAACCAAAACTAAACTCACTTCCATGAAATCAATTCTAACTCATGTTGAACCTATATACAGGGTAGAACTGTCCCTGTGGGTTTCTGAAACTGTAACTCTTTGTGGGAACAGAAGCCCAAATTTATCCTATTGATACACATAACTTTCTTATTTCTAGGAGGTGTCAGTTATCAATTTTTTTCTGCTGTGTGTAATTTTATAATATTACATCTTCTCATCCACGAGCATCATATATTTTTCCATATTTGTAGGTCTTTTGATTTCTTATAGTCAGGTTTTATAGTTTTCTTTACACAAGTGTTTTGTTTCTCTGGTTATGTTTATTTCCAAGTATTTCATCTGTCATTTATTTCCATACAGTAACCCTGTGCATAAAATAATCTTTTAAAAAATTCTATCTGCATCATGAATATTTTGCACAGAGGATCTCTCAACATTGAGACTTGTGGCTTTATTTTTCTTTAGCTCTTTCAGCTCGAAGTAAACTAAACATGTTTCTCTTTTTTAGCTTACTAATTCCAGACCTTTGCATATGCATCATAATGCTTTATATTGTCTAAAGCTGCCCTTTGAAATACTATTCAGCTCTTTTATTGTTTCTTCTGACATTCACTTTGATCTTTCATTTTATTTTTTCCTCTTTTTAAATTACCTTTGCTTTCCTAATATATATATTTCTGATATCATCCCACAACGCATCAAATCTTGTGTCATTAGTGTTCAGTGAGTCAAACCTATTCGTGAGATGTTCTCAAAATGCAGGTGACCTGTTCCCACGGTCATAGTTCAACTGTCAAGTTTTATTTTCAGTTTCTTCAACTTCAACCTAATTTGAAATATGAGACATAGATGACTTGTTGTGTAGGGATGGTCTATGATCTCCAGGCTCATTTCTTTAACGAAGGCCATACTTCCAAGCATGGGTTCTTCCTCTTTCTTTCCAATTGCTAATAATTATTAATAAACTTTGAATGCATGTTTGATACATTTTAGACTGACGATGTTGCAACAACTCTTCACTTTCTTTTACTGGAAAGTACTTTTACTGGATGGTTGCAACAACTCTTCACTTTCTTTTACTGGAAAGTACTTGTACTGGATGGTGTGTAATTTTTAAAAGATATATTTTATTGGTTTCGGTGAGAGTTTACATGACACATTAGGATCCCACTAAAAAAATTCTATATATATTGTTCTGTGATATTTGCCACATTGTTCACATTATATCAAGATTATTTTTGCCCAGTGGTTTTCTTGGTACAGTATTCAAAAATCATCACTACTCTGGTTAAATACATTATTTTAAATGAGTTGTATATACATAATGGCAATCATTTGTAATTTTGAATAATAGTTATATTGATGGGCTTTTCATATATGTATACCAATCTTATCCTGCTGCAAAACCCCATGGATTGCGGTTCAAAACCCCCAGCAGCTCCGCAGGAGAAGGACTGGGCTTGCTGCTCCTTGAACAAGTTACAGCCTTGGAAGGGCAGTTGCTGTGAGTAAGTGTTGACTTGATTGCAGTGACACGTTTTGTTTTTGTATCGCAGCATTGTACCTCACATAAATCTTGAAATACCCTTTTCCTCTTCCAATTTTCCTGGATTCATACTTCATACATCCCCTGCGCCAAACACTACTAGACGTTTGCAGCTCTTTGTACTCATTTGGAGTCGTGCCTTACTAGAAAACTGCCAGAAAAGCTTGACTCCTTCCCCATCATTACGGTGGTCTGTGCACGTGAGTAGGCAACTCTTCCTCAGTCATATTTGGCATGTCTTCTGGGTTTAGGGACTCATAGTTCAGCACTATATTTGGCAATGTTCTGCTGCTCTTCAGGATGTTTTCAGGGGCTAACCCACCCTAGGCGCACACCCTCCTTCTTCAGTGTAGCCTGTTCTTAGTCTGGAAGCTC
Organism: Nesogale talazaci; assembly: GCA_004026705.1. NCBI lineage: Eukaryota > Metazoa > Chordata > Mammalia > Afrosoricida > Tenrecidae > Nesogale > Nesogale talazaci. The sequence continues at coordinate 46,185 of PVJH01014720.1, read as the reverse complement.
CACGGAAGCTTGTTCACCTTGGATGCTTCTGCCAGTGTTTGAAATAAATGTCACCATCCCAGCAACAAGCAACACTCCAGAGTATGATGTACAGACAAATGGAGACCTGTCACTCCTCAGACCAAACAAAAGGTCGTGTTAGAAGACCCAAGACAATCTCTTGAACCCATTGGGTGCGGCTGTTGATTTTTCACTGTATTCACACTTCAGTGACTTCTTGATTGCTTGTTTCCACCTCAGGACCTGTGCACGTGCTGTTACCTCTGCCTGAAATGCCCTTCCTTCAGCTATTCCATGGCTCTGCCCAAATTCCACTCAGGTTTTTGTTCTTGTACCATGTCCTCAGAATGACTGTCTCTGACCCCACTCTACAAATTAGCAACTCTATCAATCCCAACCCCGGCTCTACTTTATTTCCCAACCAGAACTGAGCACGATGCAATGTTTTCTGGTTTATTTATTCTCTGTCTCCCTGGCACAAATATAATTTCAAGAGAAACCAGTATTTATCTGTTTTTGTGATTGTTGTTTTTCATTTTCACTGCCTCAGTACTTGTCAGAATCTTTGGGTGACACAAACAACTAAGCCCAGGGCCACTAACCACAAAGATGGTGGTTAAAATATATTCAGAGGTGCTTAGGGAGATGGATCTGGTGATTCGATTCTGAAAAGCCACAATCATGAAACGTTTTCTGCTCTGAACACATGAGATCACCATGAGGTGGAATAAATTTGAAGGCAATTCTTTGGGTCTAAAGAAGTCACATGCCAAGGCAGGTGCTCCATTGTTATGGCTAGCCGCCAGTAACTCAGCTCTGAGTCACAGAAACACTGTGCACAACAAAAAGTCATCCCCATACACAATGGAAGCAAACTGCCCTGCACGGTGCCGTTCTCCTGATTGCTATTATAAAACACAATATGTGAACATTGAGTGAAAAACAGAAGTCGGGTTTTTACATCTTTGTGGTGTCCCTGCCCCTTTGAAAAGAGCCATGTGGAAAAAAAACTGAATAAAACCAGTGATCAAGTGATGAAACTGTTTCACCCCTGAAAAGCTAAAACTGTGAGCAGATCTAAAGTGAATAAATTCAAATTCCCTCAGTCAGCTGCCGGAAACCCCAAACTCCCACCCTGAAACAGAGATACTGCTCAGTAAAAACCATGACTGAGCTCCGGGAACCCCCTGGTCCTGGGGAGCTGTGTGTTCCTCCATCTACTCTCCGTTCCCCATGCCACTCTCCACTGTGCATCTAAGCTCCCATGACATCCTTAGCATCCCCATCACACTCTTCCTTCACACTGAGCATCTAATGAGCAGCCTACTGGGAAGCAGGTATGAAGCGCAGCTCTCAATTAATATTTATTCACTCTATCAACAAATGAAGAGACTTGAGAATCCATAAATTGTTTAAGGGAAAACTGACACAGACAGATGCTTCCTCTTAGAAAATTATGCAAAACTAATGCCTTCTCAGATCAAGAACGCTCAAAAAGAAAGGGTGAGAGGGAGTCGAATGGAATGATACCTGAAGCTTGGACAGCTTCAAGCCATGGCCCTGCTGGCAGATGAAACAATGCCCAGCTTGTTTGTGCACCATCTTGGCAAAAACACAGAGCTGGGGAAAGCATGATACAGAGAAAAAGGAACAGAACATGCCGTAGTTATACAGAGATTCATCCCAGACCCGCAGATGAGCATTGAAGTCTTTAGTATTTGGTTGGTGTTGGAAAAGCAACCATGCTATTGAGGCAAGGTCATTATATAAAACAAAAATGCAAAATTTAGATGAAAAACAGAAATCAATTTCTACTCCTTTATGGTGTCCTTGAATCTTTGAGAGGACTCATATAGAACAAAGCAAAACAAAATTGATGTTGACACTGTTGGCACTTCCACAAAAATGTAAAACTGTGAGCAATAAAATATATTCACCCAGCAATAATTTGTGAGATTATACCACACACAAAAATAGTATTAGGAGCCATAATTACCAATGGGTTCATTGTGAAAAAGTTTAAATGTGGCAGATCTAGTCATGGAGAAAGAGCACCAGCCCCTTCTCTAATCTGTTATAAAAGACCCCTTCAATGAATAATCACTTGCTCCCTTTATTTTCCATTCTGTTTTTATAATTAGAACTCTGGGAAGAAAAAGAAGTAGAGAGGAAGATTTCCACTTTTAAACCTTTCTTGTACCTCTTGAAGTAAGACTCATGTTCCCCTCTATGTCTTTATATTTGTCTAAAACAAGTCCTCCCTCCCCACCACCCCCCCCAACTTAAAGTCAACACCATGGAGTCCAAAAGTACTCAGTGGCAAGATTTAGAAAACTAGACTTTTCCTTAAGTAGATTAGAACCTGCTGATCTCTTTCTTAAATATGGTCCACACCCAGTTCAGTAATACTGAATGCTCCGAAGAATCGCCATTGGAGTTAAAAATGATTGGAAGGAAGGCTGATTCAGGACAAGATCTGTATGCCATCTCAAATTCTATTCTTAAAAATTAAAAACGAGGAGAGATTGTAAAATGGGGACCTTAGAGGGTGACATTATGCAACTGATCCAAAAGCAACGTTACTACAATGGTACTAAATAGCATTATATGCCTCCTAGTGTGATCTAAGGCACTAAGAGCACATTATCACTCCAGTGGTATTTCAAACAGAACAAAAGAACATAACCCAAACAGCTTCCTCAGAAAGACAAACCAGCTATTCTGCTATCTGTAAAACTGTCAGTGCCATGATTGACAAAACTCAGGAATTATGATAAAGAGGACAAAATTAAAACTGCCATAAATTAAGGAAAACATGGTTAGAAAAAGCTTAAATGTAGTTTAAATGTACTCATGATGCATCTTCCTTACTCCCCAAGACTGCAACTTCATTCAGAATTACAGTGCTAGCTCCAATTTATGGTACAATGCACATCTTGCTTAGGGGAAAGCAGAGATTGGAATATGGATTAAAGAAAGACTTTTGTTTTTGTTTCATTTGCTTTTATATGCTAAAAACTTTTATCATTTGGATTATATTTTTACAATACACAAAAAGATCATCTTATATTTATTTACTACACTTGATTTTAGCCAAAAGGCCAAGAAGTGATGAATGATGATAGCATTTCATTCAAATCTGCATGAAAATTAAGTCCTGGAATGGATAATCCTGGTATAGATATATTTAAAAGGCTGTTCGGACATCATGGAATAAAAAACGGATGAATGAAAAATACAGCAATATTCAAAATCTGATTCTAGAAATACAGAACTCATTTAACTGATTAACAAGAATTTGAACTACAGATTCATAGGAAGTATTCATACCTAAGTAGTTGTACCACTCTTCACATGCAAAGAAGCCAAATCCATCTCTCAATTGATCACTCAGTTTCCATTGACTCTAATTACTCACAGCAAATATTTGAATAAAAGCCCTTTTTTACGCATTGTAATTGGAGCTCTCCAGCCAAATTCATCAGAATCGTGGTCAAAATATCTTCTGCTATTCACATACAGAACCCGAAAAGAACATCTGCCTATGGGGCTCACCATCGACCTCTCCTTCTAAGGAGCTTGGTATAGGAGTCTAAGGATCAGTAATGGATCTGAATTCAAACATTTATCGACAGTTTCCCCATAATACCCAATTTGCTCAGAAATACCCAAGCACGTTACAGTCATTTTCTTATTACCTCATCTCTGCCAGACTAAAGGTGCTAACAGTGATATCACTGGGTGAGAGTGAGGAGGGATAGACTTTGTAACTATATCCCTGGGTATAGGATCAGCTATTTTCTTAGCTCTTTATGTGTGACTTTAGTATATAAACCCAAGGTTAGGTCCATTTTACTAATGAAATTAATTTTTCCGTGTCCCCTTCAGTCATTTTGAAAGATTTCAGATATTTTGATAATAAAGTAAGCTTCTCCACTTTCTCTGTAGTATGTGACAGGGGAGGGAGTGGAGGTAGGAGGAATCATTGCACTTGATTAATAGCTCTGTAAGCTTTCATGCCTAAAAGACAAATACACACAACATCCAATTCTGAATAGTCATCTTTTCCCCAATACCCATTGATAAACATTCTCTTAACCTTTCTAAGAACTTCCCACATAATATACTTTCATTGATATTTCGGTGACTTTCAGATCCTCGGTTTAATTTTAATTAGCAAAGATGAAAATAAATTATCTTATTTCCATTCGACTTGAGACTGTCATGGGGCTTTCACTAATGTGGACTTTCTTGGGTGCTGCAAAATGTCTTTACCTGTAAAGAAAAAGGTTGAATGTTCAAGTCTGCTCAGAGGCATCTCTGAAGAAAGGCCAGCCAGTCTCCTCCCCACTGTTCTACTCTGAGCCCCCGGAGTCCCCTTGAGTCACAACAAACTCTGTGGCCCAACACTGGTTTCAAGATTATTAACTCACTTCGAGCTTGATGACATTCAAGATTCTGAATATAGTTATTGTTGTCTAATGATAAAGAAATTAACATGCAAGTCGTCTGAATAATTACCTGAACATTATACAGGAAGAACATATGAAATGATGTAAAGCCTAACTTTGTAAGGAGCAACTTTTCATTCTTAACACAATACTCATCTTTCTTGTAGGTTCATGCATACAAAGTTCAATTTTGAAAACCTCTGTCATTTTTAACCAACAGAAAAAATATAAAGAATTTCACCCCAGGTAGGCGAAATCGCTAGCTCCTTAGGTGCAAATCAAATTTATCAAAAGATGGATGCAGGTGAAAGCTAAAAATAAAGAAATCTATTTTTTCATTAGCAGCTCTTCTTTTGCTTTTGCTAATAAAGGCTGGCCCACTGATGCATACAGTTGTAATGGCTTATCTCTATGCATTTCAGATTAAATCAAAATATCAAACATTTTTATATTTGGGGTTTTACATTTCACGGATGTCTCCCTGTGTGTTTTCACTTCTGCCAAGCACCCAATTTAGCAGCACCTCAGAATTTTTTTCCTAGCCAGTCCCAAACAAGGAGCACTAGACATGGTTGAAGACAAGTAGGCCTTGTGAGACTTCCAAACTAGTCTCTAAACCAAAGAAATGGAGTGAGATAATTTTAGAACACTTGGGAGCTTTGAAAGTCTGTTTGTATGAATTTTGGTTACTGTCAATGTGAAATCATGTCCTAGAAATGGAAAGGGTGATCAAAGTCTCACCTCCAAATAACATTTATTCCCACCCAAAACGTACAAGGTCTAACCTTGCTTACTGGTGGAAAAATACACACCACATTCTCATTCAGAAACCGAAACACCTTTGGTTGGGTTGAGGGGGGTGTTCATTGTTGCTGACATTCATTTTTAGCAGTTTTCATGTTCCTGGAGTTTTCCTTAGGTTCACAATCAGATCAATTTTTTACAATTTTGATCATTAGGGTAAACAAACTGTTCTGTAGATTAAAAGAAGAATAAAGAATTTACTGCACTGAATTATTTATGGTAGTGAATTCATTATAAGGTGATCAATAAAGCGCTATATCTGTGGACCATCAATCAAAAGCAGAAAATGTTTTCATTGACATAAACTGTTTATAGAATACCAGAAATGCCATGGGTATTTCTGCAAAACAAAATGTCAATATGCTGAGAGTGCATGCCTTTTGGCCCAACATTGAATTCTAGGAAATTCTTCTAGTACATTAATTCAAAATAAAAGCAATGTATTTTTAACCTCATTTTATTTTTACTTCATTTTGAGTTTAAGGACATTCAAGATGGTGTATATTGTTATTGTTGTTTAACGATGAAGAAATTAAGATGCATATCTTCTGAGTAAATTACCTGAACATTATACAGGAAGGATATATGAAAGATTTTCATAATGGCAAAATTTGTAAAAGTAGCAAGTTACAAATAGACACTTTATCCAGAGCAGAGGAAAACTTAAGTAAATTATTAGAGAGTCATGCCATAAAATATTATTATGGAACAATTAGATATCATATATAAACTTTAGGAAAATAAATTTTTATCTAGAAGATGGGCACATATTAGCATGTATAAAAGAGATCTGATTTAAAAAGTATGCAAAATGGTATTGGTTGTAGATGGCTAAAAAAATAGGAAAACAATAACTAACAGGAACAAAAGTTATAGAGATATACTTTGGAGTTAGAGTCACATGACTTTGAATCTAAAGTTTGTGCTTTATTCAACTCTGTAAAGCAAATCAATCTGAGGTTTTTAATGTATCATGATACACATAGGATATGGCCATTGAGAAACAGGACATGTCAATAGATAGTAGAAAGTTTGAGATATTGAAACCACTTGGTAAATTGCTGTTGCTATAAAATAAGAAGAGATATTTGTAACAGGACTCTCGGAAGTTTGCAAGAGTGGTAAGCAACAGACAAATACCATTGTATATACAATCCTACAATGATGTTATGAATACATTGTAGACACAACCAAACACTTTGAGGAGATGGGTGGCTGGTCTGGGAACTCAAGGCCATAGTTTTGAGGGACACTAAGGTTAATTGGTATGGCATAGTTCACAAAGAAAATGTGCTCCATTTTATTATGTTGGGTAGCAACTGGGATCTTAAAAATTCATGAGCAGTCATCTAAGGTGCAACTCTCTGTCTCATGCAGAATAAAAAAGAGTGACAAAAATAGAAAAACATATGAAACAATTAGTCCAATGGGCTACAGGGACAATCAAACATAAGTCCCCACAATCTTGAGGCCAGAAGTAGATGCTGTCCAACTACCACTATTAACTATTCTGAATAAGGTCACATGGTTAGAAGGTCCTGGATAGAAGTAGGAGGTGGGAGGTGGGGCTCAGGGGTCGGGAGAGAATGGAGCAGTGAAGCAAAGCTCATAACCATATAAGAGACCAGGCTTGTTGATTGAAAACTGGTGGAACACCCCAAACTCTGGCTCTTTGGAATGTTCCAGTCCTGGAAATGAACTCAACCCTGAGTTAGAATAATCAGTGTTTGAGATCAAAAGGGATGCATCTATCCAATGTCAAAGTTCACAGGGTTAGGGAAGAAAGAGGAATGGAAGCAGGAAACACAGGTGAGAACTAGAATAAGGAATGACATACAGAGAGGGTATTCCAATGATTAGTGGAAACAAGATGTGTATGGTTTGTTGAATGTAAAATTATGATCTGCTCTGTAGTCACAATAAATTGTTCACAGAAATAATATTAATAATAAATAAGTAGAAAGAGAAAGTTGTAACAATGAAAGATCATAAGATATAAAATACAAAATGTAACCTTGGTTTTAAGAAATAATTCAGGGCTGAGCCCTGGTGGCATAGTAGTTGTGTGTGGGACTGCAGCCCACAGGGTTGACGGTTCAAATCCAGCAGCAGCTCTCCAGGAGCAAGACTAGGCTTCCTAGTCCCACCAGGGCAGGGATGCCACACACACAAAAAAAGAAGAAATAATTTGATAGAACTCATGATAGAATTTTACAGGACCAATGACTTCTTCAATGCTAATAACTTTTGTCAATAATATAAACAATGACTATACACCTAGATCCTACTCATCTAACAGTTTGTCAAACTTTGATGACTTGCTTGTTGCTGTGATGTTGGATACACTAGCAGCCAGCTCACAGTTGAGGAGCAGGTTTCAGCAATATGCAGATGGGACAACCTTGCTTGCTGAAATTGAGGAGGAATTGAAGCACTTGCTGATGAAGATCAAGAATAGCAGCCTTTGATAGGTATTACAACCCAATATAAATAAGCCAACATCCTCACAACTAGACCAATAATGGTATCATGATAAATGAAGAAAATGTTGAACTTACCAAGGATTTTTGTCTTGCTTGGAACCAAAATCAATGCTCATGGAAGCAGTAGTCAAGAGGTCGAAATATGTATGGCATTAGGTAAATTTGTTGCACAAGATCTCTTTAGAGTATTGAAAAGCAAGGAGTTTACTTTGAGGATTAATATGTACCTCCCCCAAGCCATGGTATTGACAATTGCGTCAAATGTGTGCGAAAGTTGGACATTGAATAAAGAAGACCAAGAAGAATAACCAATGAACTTATGTGGTGGTCCTGGATAAAAAATATTGAAAAGATCATGACTGTTAAACAGACACACTGACCTGCCCTTAGAAGTACAGCTAGAGTGATGATTCGGGACAGGATGTGAAGACATCATTTTAGATACTTTGAACATTTTATCAGGAGAAACTGGTCCCAAGAGAAGGACCTGATGTTTGGTATAGGAGAGGGACCACAAAGCATAACAGGGTCTAATTACAGAGATGGATTGGAAAGATCAATGTATAAGCGGAAGCATAGGAACAATTGTGAGGATGGTGCAGGACTGTGTGGTGTTTGTTTCTGTTGTGCATAAGGTCACTGTATGTCAGAGCCAATGGGATGGCACCTAACAACCGTGATTTGCTAATGGAGCAAGACTCGAAGTGAGAGGAAACAGCTGTAGTTGCTGTCATTCGTCTTGGAATTTATTCTAACTCATATTGACCTATGTGCAAGAAAAGGACCACTGCCCAGTCTTATTCCATATGTGTAATTTTTTGTGCTTGAGTTCATTTTTGCAAGCTGCGTATAAATCCATCTTGTGGAGGCCCTTCATCTGTTTCACTGGCTCTCTTTTACTGAACGTAATGTCTTTTCCAGGATTGGAGAAGATTACAAGATCAGTAGTTGGAATACACCAGTCTCTCTCTCTCTCTCTCTCTCTCTCTCTCTCTCTCTCTCTCTCTCTCTCTCTCTCCAGCAAGAAGATAAAGCTTTCTGCTTTCATAAAGATTTACATCAGAAACTGAAAGAGGAATTTCTACTATGCCATATGGAGTTGTTATGAGTTAGAATCAATTTAATGGTAGTGAAGCAATGAGAAGTCTCTCCTGATAGCTTATCCGAAGTTTGTGAGATGAAATCTCCTCATCCTCTCTTCTTAAAACTTCTTTCCAGACTGATTTGTTTGTGCTTCTTTCATTCATGATGCTTTGAATATTCTTAGCTGGTACTATAATCCAAATACATCCATTCTTCCTCAGTCTTCCATGTGTTTTCACATGAATATGAGGCAATAGAAAATACTATGACTACAATCAAGCACACTGCAGTCCTTAAAATGACATTTTTGCTCTTTAACCCTTCTTTAAAGCAGTGTTGCACAGCAGAATTGCCCAACAAAATGCATTCTCTGACTTTTAACTACTGATTTCATGAATGTTGTTGAGGAGTCAAGTAAAATGGAATTTTTAACATCATAAGACTTTTTTTATTTTTATTATGATGCTGTTTATTGATCCAGTTATGAGGTTCTCGTTTTCTTTATATTGAATTGTAATCTATACTGAAAACTTGAGTCTATGATTTTCATCAGAAACTTCTTCAAGTCCTCCTAGCTTTCAGTAAGACACCAGCAGATGTCAAGTTATTAATAACATTTCCTTCAACTCTGATTTCACAATTTTGCTATATAATGCAGATGTTCAGATAATTTGCTTAACATACAGGTTGAATAAGTATTGGGAAATGATATAATCTGATGCACATCTATTTAAAATTATAGATCATACAATATCAGCTTGTTCTGGTTAAACAATTGCCTCTTAGTCCATGTACAAGGTTAAGCCTAAACCAAGTGAGCATAATTAAGTATTCAGAAATTTCAATTCTTTACAATATTATTTATAGTTTGTTAAGATCTATAAGTTGAATGCATAGCTACTGAAACACAATTAAACATAATTCTGGTATTCTTGGCTTTCCTTCAAGGGCCAACCGACATGAGCTGTGATATTCCTGGCTCCGTGTCTTCTTCTGATTCCATACTGAATTTCTGCCAGCTCTCTATTAATGAACTGCCACAATTTGTTGGTGAATTATCTTCAACAAAATTTTACTTGCATGCCATATCACTGATATTGTTCAATGATTTTCATGTTCTCTCAGTTTGGAATGGGCACAAATATGGATCAGTATAATCTCTGTGATAGGTAGAAAGCTGTAGATCATACGATAGAATATTATAAGATTAATGATTCCTTCAATAAAAATACTTTTTAATATCATAAATTTTGAAAATTCATGTGGACCAATTAGATGGAGTACACAGAATGCAAATGATTACATCCATGGAAAGAAATGGTAGTGAAGCCCTATAGAATCAACCAAATAATGTCCAGTGCCACCAAGAGAATATGCCATCAATAGCTCCTACACAGGTTCAGATTTAAAAGGAAGAAAATTAAGGAAAGCTCACCAAAGAAACAGAATACAGCCTTGAGTTAGCCTGGCCTTAATTTTTGACAATCTCAAGAACAGATTGGATACATTATAACTTAATAACCAAAGACCTGATGAGTTGGAGGATGGTAACTCAAGAAAAAATATCATATATGAAGACAATATAAGGTTATTAAGTATATGTAAAAAAGAAAAGGCAGGAGTCAGTAGAGACTCAGAAACTTGCGTTGGAATTTGTAGTAGCTAAAGAAAATAGAATAAATGATGCAGAAAAACCAAAATTTGAATGGGCAATTTAAGAAGACAAAGTCAAACATTATAATGAAATATGCACACAAAAAAACTGAATAAGGAAGACCTGTAGTTAGATAAACAAAAGGGGAAAGCATACTTAGCATTGCTCAAGCAAAAAGCATTGATGAAAAAAAGTTAAGCCTCAATTATCATACTGAAGGATTCAATAGACAAAATATTATGCAATGCAGGAAACATTAAAAGAAGAGGGATAGGATGTACAAAATCACTGTATCAAAAAGAACTGGTGACCATTCCAACATTTCAAGAGGTGACAAATGAACAAGAACTGAGGAAACTGTCTAAAGAAATTTAAGTTGAAAGTATTAGTGTAAAAAGTCTTCAGGAACTGACAGGATGCAACTAAAATGTTTCAACAAAATGATGACTACAATTATTTCAAGCACTGGAAGCACTCAATAATCTGTGCCAAGAAATTTGGAAGTGAGCTACTTGAGTAACAGACCAGAAGAGATTCACATTTGTACCCATTCTAAAGAAAAGTGATCCAGTAGAATATGAAAATTATTCAATAGTATTATTAATACCAATGTAAATAAATTTTGCTGTAGTTAATTGAAAAGTAGTTTCAGCAGTTCATCAACTGGGAGCTATCATAAAGTCAAGTCAGATGCAGAAGACAATGAAGACTAAGGATAACTTTAATAACTTTTGACGGATCTCAGCTAAAAACTGAATACCAAAAATATACTTGTGCTTTATTGACCACATAAAGACATTAGATTGTATCATAGCAAACTATGATATGATATCTAAAAATGAAATATTTAAGCATGCAGAACCTGTCATCATTTGAACAATGAGATAATGCATGATTTAGGTTAGATCTGTCCCCCATATTTATTAAATCTGTATATTAAGCAAATGATCAAGAAGATTCCCTGGACCTTAGGAGTCTAACTGGAGTTCATTGCCAGTCACTTAGTTTTCTGCTCCTGCTCAGTCAGGAAGGGTTGGTCACAAAGATGGTGTCTTGTTCAAATCTAAGACTTTGATGAACGTATGTTTATTTTTGCTTTCTGATGTCAAAAAGTTCTAGAGAGGGCAGACACCTGGTCCCTCTTGCATGTCTTAAATGAGCCAGGCCTCACCTTATTAAGTTCCATGGTCCAATCCACCTCATTTCTAATGAAATGGCTCTATAATTTTCACATTTAGTTGGGTCACCTTTCTTTGGGCACACATGTGGATCTCTTCCAGTCAATTGGCCAGGTAGATATCATTCGAGTTAAATTAAGGGGGCAGTTTGTTTACTATGGAAGTAACTTAGAACTGGCTGTGAGTTCTTGTTTTAACAAGGACTATACTCCCCATTTGTAGAGGTGAAGGTATACAATCCATCAGACTATGGAAGATGGTGCCTAGAAGGTCGGTATCAAGTTATCAAGAATGTCAGGAAGAAAAAGACAAACCGACATAATATGGGCAGAGGATATACACAGATGTTTCACCACACCAGACATTTGGGTGGACAGCAAGCATGTGAAGAAATTCCTTCAAAGAAGGCAAATCAAAACAACAATAAGATATCATCTCACCCTCATTTCATGCTCTCTTCTGAATTCCTTTCTGTGTACCTGCTCTAAGCTCCTTTTGCAAAGTTCATTCTCCTGAACTAGACCTTGCATCTGGCTTGCCTTTGCCTGATTTCCAGTTCTTGGGGTCTATTACCTGACCAGACTCACCAACTTTTTGCAGCCTTGTGAAAGAGAAAGATTCCCCAGATGGATGTCAGAACCTGAGATTTGCAACTTACCAGCTTTTAAAACCACTGAAGTGGTTGACTATTGGCCAATTCTTTGTGGTACAGACACTTTGTGTATTCCTTTCATCTTTTTTTTGATCTCCTGAACTATTCACTATTTTAACCATAGAATCTTTTAATACTGAGATTCAGTTTTATTTTTATTCATTCTTTCAGCTTGAGAGAAGTAGGGCATTTTCCTCCTCTTTTAGTTTTTTTAACTCCAGGTGTCTGCACATTTCATTACAATGCTGTCTTTATTTTGTGAGTTTTCAGCATCCTCCATTAGTTGGCTAAGTCTAGGGGATCTGCTTTCCTCTTCAGATGTTGCCTGCCTCTGTACCTGCTCTAAACTCCTTTGGCAAAGTACAATTTCTTGAACTGGCCTTGCATCTGGCTTGGCCTTGCCTGGTTTCCCGTTCTTGGGGCTTGAGTTACAGCGTATTACCTGACCGGATTCCCCAGTTTTTGCAGCCTTGTGAATGAGGAAGATTCTCCAGAAGGATGTCAGAACTTTGAACTCGCTACTTACAATTTGCAGTCTTCAAAATCACATGAACCATTTCCTGGATAATTTGTGAATTCTGAGAGATATTGCATTGCATTGCAGAACCCTGGCCAATGAGGGAGAATCATGGGGTGGAAGGTAGTGGGTGTTGATTGATATCAGGGATAATGTAATGGTGCAACATTTTGGTAAAAATTAGACATTTGAAACCTCTTCCACATTCACTTCATTATGACCAGTCTTATATTACTCCTTCTCAAACTAGTGATTATTTGTATGTTTAAACTTCCCATCTTTTGCTGGCAGTCATTTGCCCCACTCAGAGGCTTCCAATTTGCATTTTGGAAGAAAAAAATGAGGTCATCATCTCGAGGGAAAATCAGAAGAAAGAAAGATGTTTTTTAGAATGAGAGCAAGAACAGCACATTATGTGGGGATAAGACTCATCCTGTAAAGAGGCAAAGATGGACAACATAACACAGAAGAATGAGAAATTCTGAAGAAACATCACTGGGTGGGCCTCAGGAGATGGACTCAAGTAAAGCAAGAAGAGGTGACCTTTGATCAGAAAACAAACAGGGCATCAATAGTAAGAAGAGGGATGGGAGAAGAGAGAGGCATAATTTCAGGTAGGTGAGTAGATTGAATGGTAAGAGCTAGTTGAGGCTTTATTCTGATCACAACTATTTTCTCAGCAAAGAAAGAACAAAATCTTCAAAAAGAAGTGAGGAGAAGAGGTTTTCTCAAGCTGAGGAGAAAAGAGTCTACAGAAAAGTCCCCTAAGAGAAAGAGAGAACAGACGCACTGGGAAATGTAGCATCATTGCCCGGAAGCACTGGGGGATCAGTTGAAGTTGTTTAGCTGGAATTAAAAATGATGGAGTGCTTTTCTCAAGTCTGAGCAGGGACAGGTGCAGAATTAGCTGAGAGTTGAATGATACCAGGTGAAAGATGAGAATGTGAGTGAGTAATGGACAGTGAAAAGGAGTGGATCTTAAGTCCTGGAAATTCTCAGTGGTATTGTTCATGAAAGCATATTTAGGAATGTAAAGAGAATTAGAGGATGTGTCAGCTGGATAATTCTTGAAAGTGAATATGGAAGGGTTAAGGTGCTCATACGACATATGGTCTAGGGTAGAAGTAGGTGAGCTTTGTTGACGTTTATGTTGATGTCGGAAAGTAAACAAGGAGCTGTGACACCAGGAATTGAAGGATCCTCTATGTGGTATTGACATCACCACCTGGGAATTACTGGGGGAGAGTGTTAGAGCGTATAGAAGGGAAGTGCAATCTCCAAGGAAAACGTGAAAATAAGCAAGAGTTGTACAGGTAAGTGCAGCAACGATGACAGTAGCTGGTACAGTCAAACAACAGGAGACTCAAATACGTGGTTTGAGAAACATAGAGGAAGACTAATGGTGTGGAAATTAAAGTGAGGAACAACAAGCAAGAGTGTGGTAAAAACAAGTTTCCCTCTGAGAAGAGAGAAAGTGAATCAGAACCTTTGCTTTCAAGTGTTAGCTCACTTGTGTATGACATGTTCACTTGGAGACTTATTATCAACTGAGCCAAAAAGTCACCCTCTTCTCAAGCTTGAAGAAAAAAAAGAACTTGCAATCAAATAGCAGTTGAAAAGTGCTCTGTAATTGCAGTAAATACCCTAGTATGCTGACAAGCCCTGATATATCAGATGAGGAACATAGTGACAATTCAAAGATCATTACTGATCATTTTTTAAAGAAGTCAGAGACTACAGGCAAGACCTTATAAGAAAAGAATTTAGGGAAATGGGAAGCAAAATGAATATCTTCACTCATAATAATATCTTAATACTAAGTCAGACTAATGATCCGTGGTCTATCAGAATCTTAAACACCCAGGAAGTCAGCATAGCGTTCCGAATGAAGATGATGCCATGGGTGTCATATCTCTCATTTTTTTAAATGCCACAGTCTCCTTCTTATGCCAAGGAGAAGGAACTATGTGATATTCTAGAGCAGGGCAGTTCCAAATAACTTTCTGTCATGATGGATGTATGCTGTAGCTGCACTGTCCAGAATGGTAGCCACTAACCACATGTGGATATTAAGCTAATGAGATTCAGGAACTGAATTTCCAATTTTGTTCCAGTTTAATTAACATAAATCTAAACAACCACAAATTAGGAATTATATTGGAGAGCATAATTGTAGAGTCCTTTAGCAAGATGAAGGAAAAACTGATTCTAGGAAGAGTCACATGCTTGTAGGCAGAGAAAGGACCTGCCTTCCATTCTACCTTTAGAAATCCAGGGCTCCAGGGTGGTCAGCTATCAGGAACTGTTTTTCTAGACTCTCTCCCTCCTATAAAATCCTATCAAGTGTTTCTTTATCAAATAGACTGTTCAATTGTTTCTTTCTTTCTTTTTGAACCTATAAAGAAAGCAAAGATATTATATGGTCTTCCCTTAAGTCCAAAATAAATAGAAAAATTGAACAGTTAAACACTTTTATATGAAAATTATTTGTTTTATGAATTGATATGTTACTCATGAACTAATAGAAAAATCCCATAACTGGAGTGGCAGAGGTAGAGCGTCATTTTTAATAGTAGAAATGGAAAAGAAAACAGATTTTTAAATGAAGGTTTATTTCATTTTTCCCTTTGCATAAGTGGATTTTATGTACTGAAAAAGTAGCTAATTTTGATAGATATGGCTAGAGTTGGTATTATAATGGATGGCTATTGGAGCCAGCTTTCTCATTCTAATTTCTTCCCTGAAACTTCCAATTGAAGATGACATCAATATTTATGTGAACTGGGGAAAAGAAAGGAGGCACAAGGTACATAAAACTGATTAATGTAAACTGGAGAGGAAAGCCCTACAACAAAATCTAATGCGCCATCCAGCAGCAGTCACTCTGCTGCCAATTTGAAGTTAACAACTTCAATCAGAGAGGGTACCCAAGAATAACAACTATCTTTCTCTTAAGGAATAAAATATAAAAGTTTATTCAAATCAAAGAGCAGGAGAATGATTGTGAACTCTTAGGACCAAGCTGGCATCGTTCTCCAATTAGCAGAATACCTTAGAGAGAATTGTGTGTCTGTGTGCCATATTTAAATTAGCTTTCCTTATAAAATCCCTACATGCTTCAATTCAAAATGCAGCTGAGAAATCTCCCTGTTTGACGTACAGATGATAACCTAATTCCAACTATTTTTATCTCCTTTGTAATTCAAGTGATGCATGCTGTATATTATTTCCCAAAGACTCAAAATTATATTTAGAATTAAAATTGGTTTATGTAGTTCAAGTTATTGCACCCGAAAGCAATGAGTCATGATCCAGAAGTACACAGATTTGGGAGGCAACGACAGAGCCATTAACGGCTCAGCAAGAGCTTGCTCAGCCCCTTAGCTCTAAGAATAAGCTTTAAAAATACTGTACAGTCAATGTGGGTTGGAACATCAAGGTCACCTCTGCTCTTTGTTCAAAGGTGCCACAGGCTCTTTGTCTTCTACCTTAAGGCCACGGAAATAAATCAAGTTTGCCTAACGTTTTCAGTTTGCTAGTGTGCTATGAACCACATCTCAGGTGTGAAAGTGATAGTCTACTTTCGTGAAGGGTTTTTTCCCCCCTTTTTGTAGAGCATATATTCACGGGCCCCTGTATACATTTTGTCCTCGTTGTCTAATAGCCATGATGTAGATGCTGTTTCAAACAGGAGACAGAGCAAGGCTTTCTTGTTTGCCCGGACATTTTATCCATCATCTTGTCCTCATCTCACACAATGTTCACCAACTGAATAGACAATAGGCACTGAATAGCCTGCAGTGCTATAGGCATCCTTAACAAGGTTGGCTTTTCACTTTCACTCCCGTTTTTATGGGATGGAAGAGCGATGAGGGAGAGTTAACATCAGCAAGAACCTACTATGCATTGTGCTTAGACTTTTTGTGTAGCGGGTTATTGTCGTTAGGTGCCATTCAGTTGGTTCAGACTTGCAACAGTCATACGTCCAACGGAACAAACCCCGCCCAGTGCTTCAGTATCCTCCCAACTGTTGATCTAGTTCAGGCCTTTGCTGCAGCCACTGCATAAACCTAGCTCGTGGAGGGTCTTCCTTGTCACTGCTCTCTGCTTTCCCAAGCGTGATGTCTTTCTCCAGGGACTGGTCTCTCATGGCCAAAGTGCGAGAGATAAAGCCGCACTGCCCTTGCCTCTGACCGCCATTAGGACTGTACAAATGGATTTGTTCTTTTGACAGTCTATGGTACTTTCAATATTCTCTGTGATGCCCATAATTCAAATGCATCAACTCTCCTGCAGTGCTCATTATTAAATGCTCAACTTTCAGGTGCAGGGGAACTGATTGACAAAACAAACAATCATAACTGGGAGAAGGCAAACCTGGGTTCCCAAAGGAACTTCCGTGCTCTGCGACACTTCCAGGAGCTTTGTGCAGCAGGCTTGCTCAAGCAGCGCATTTGTGGATCTCCGGACGACTCCCTCCATGAGAACTGATCCTGGGTCATCTATCATGATGGTAGCTATTGGTTTTATGTGTGCATCTTTGTTACACGGAGTTGTAATCCATACTGAAAGCTGCACTCCTCGAGCTTTAGCAGCAAATCCTCCTCACTCAAATTAACATTATTAGCTAATGTTTGCAACTCTATCTTCTCACCTTGAGTCCTGTGCCAGCAGCCAATGAAGGTCTGAAAACTTTACTTATGTAGACTTTCCCCCACCCATGTCATTGTGGCTGACTCTGCTTTAAAAGGGCAGTTTTTACTCATTTATATTTTGCACGCCTTGCAACCTAAGAGGCTCCTCTTTCAGCACTCTCTCTGACAATATTCTTTTCTATCCATGAAGCTCTTTAGTATGTGATAATGTTTTGTTATTCGTAAATTTCCCCATGACTGAGTCCTCAAAAGTAGGCAGCTTACTCGTTCTTCATAACACATTCTTAGTCTGGAAGCTTTATTGAAACTTATTCACTTGGAGTGACCTTTCTGGTACTTGAGATACCAATGACATAGCTTCCATCATCACAGCAACACACCAGCTATGATAGCATGACACACTAGATGAACAAGGGCTGGAAGCCCAAGTTAGACTCATCATAAAGCCCCTCTCTCTGAATCACAACTCATGATATATCTCCCAAACATGGTTCCTAGTCAAAGAGTGTGGCTTTCCACATCCTTTGACTAAGAAGGAGAGAAAGAGAGAGAGAGAGAGAATTATACTGACCCAACTTATTTTAACCAAGATGTTTGTGAAAAAATATAGCATGAGGGTTGAAAATCAGAAGTGCTTCATAAAATTGCATGTTTGGGAAATCCCAAATACTAATTTCTATCTTCTCTTTCCAAAATTTATCCATAATCATGGGTGCCAAAAACTTAAATGAGCCATCCCAATGTTGTTAATTAAAATCAAATACCCTAAAAAATTTTAAATAAATAAATAAAATACCCTAAGGAAATAATTATTCATTTCTGATTGATGAGAACTATGAAAAATGGAAAAGTACATCCAGCCTAAATAATATTTAAGGTAATAAAAAATAAGATCAACGAAAGATTTGTCATTGAAAATCACCACCCAAAGATGGTTAAATCTGAGAAAGATGATTTTACTATGAAAAGTAGACTCTCAGGCTGAATCACCTATCTAAAAACTATTTAAAAAGTAAATTGGTAAAATTAGAAGCAAATATCTGAAGGCATCAAAGATTAATCAAGACAGAAGTATTTAAGCGTTCAAAATTACAGAGACCGAAAAAATAAAAGCACTAAAGTGAGTATGATCTTTTCTGGCACTTTTCTTCCTCAAAGGTTTGCTTATTGGTAAGTACATACTATGGGCTTAGGCACCAAGTAGAAAGTGGCAGCTCTGAGATTTTGGCAGACTCATGAAGCTGTGGAGACAAAAATGAATTGTGAGACTCCCAAGTGCTAGTCAAAGCTTAAAAGGCCAAGATTCTTTTAAAAAGGGAAATACAGAGAAGGGAACTCAATTTTTCAACATCCCAAATCATTTTTTCCCCTCTTAACATTTATAAATACTAAGCTTCATAAAATGAAAGTCATAGAAGCCAAGCAGGAATCCACTGTTAAGAAACTAAAAAATAAATTGGACATTTCTGCAATAGTATCACACCAGAGTTAAAAATTGAAGAGTAATGCCTACCAAGAATAGGCTCTGGAAAATTCCCCAAACTTTTAGTTGAGACCAATGAAACAATATACTTAACAATATGGGCAAATAAGAACTAGGCCAACACAAAAATTATTCTTACAACCTGGATTTATGTTAATCCTCCATTGGATCAAAATGATCTTCCACTCTTCTAAATGCTTGCCAAAAGTTTCCCAAATCCTTTCTGCAAAAAAAAAAAAAAAAAAAAAACTATACACAGAAGGTCTGAACTTCAATCTAAGACTAAAATTCCCCTCCCAAGTGATATAATAGAATAAAAATAACCAAAGTCAAAAATAAAAAACACACTTAGGATAAAAAATACATAAAATAAATAATTCATTAGATAAAGTTTCTAGAATTTAGGGTACAGCTGAAGTGGGCAATAATGACTTGGAAGATAAATGTAAACAGAATATATGGAAGGAGAAAAAACTATAAAATACAAACAAAACCAAGCAAAATGATGTGGTAGACGTGGAATTTCATGAAACAATCTCAATGGTAAAGTGGAATCTTAGACGGAGACTACAAAAATAATAAGACAAAAGCACTATTTAAAGAAAAGACTTGGCACAATTACAGAATAGACCATAAACTTATATTCATGAAGCTCTCCGTAGAGGGCATGCAATGAAAATCAACCAGTAGGTACCTAATATTAAAACTAATGAATTCTGGAGATTAGGAAAATATCTTAAAAGGAGCCAGGGAAAAGCCCGCTGTACTAAAACGAAGCAGTAGCACAACTTGATAGTTGGCTTTTCAGCAAAAAGTAAGGGAAACACGCAAAACAACAAAAACAGCAAAGATAGAACTTAAAATGCGGAGAAAAGAATTGTCAATCTAGAGCAGGGTGGTCCATACGTCTATCGCGATCTACTAGTCAATTGCAAATGTAGTGTGGGTAGATCACATGGCATTAAAAAATAGATATAAACCTATCACCAATCCTGTCACAAACGATATACAGCACAACCAATCAGATGCAATCTCAGGTGTCAAACACATGTGCAAACAACTGCACTAAGTTCAGCAAAACTAAGTTATTGCCGGTTTTTAGACCTTGTTTTTTTTTCCTCTCTCTCTTAAATGTAAGAAAGGATATTAAAATGAGTGGGGGAGCTGGATCAAGTAAGAAGACAAAAAATGTATCCTTCTCATACAGAATGGGAGATTTTGACACTACATACCTACATTCATCTGAAGTCCTGAATGCATGAAAAGTTCTGGAACTTACTCCCAGAGGGGAAGTACCCAAACACGAGAAAATATGCTACCTACTTAACTGCATTATTCAGCTCTCCTTATTTATGTGAGTCAGTCTTTTCCCACATAAAGATCATTAAATCCAAGTATCATTCCACCATGACAGTTGATCATTTGGAAGTGTGCTTGAGGCTGACTGTCAGTAGCTACTGTCCGGACTATGCATCCCTGGCTCTTTCCATTCAGTACAAGTCATCAGAGTCAACTCAGGTCATGACAAAAAATGTACATAGTTAATTCTGTTGTGTTGTGTAATGTGGAGTCATGCATTTATGCAAGGTACATAAACATATTATACATATAAAAAATTCTCAATGCATTTATGAATAAATGTAATAAGTAAAACAAACATATGTTTTGCATCTTTGTAGTTGGTAGATCATTTTGTATAAGTAGCACATGTTGAAAAAGTGTGAGCTCCCGTGATGTACAATTTCATAACAAATAAAATGAAGGTCATCCATGTAGACTAAACAAATCTGGGAAAATTCTTCTCCAGCAGATTCAATGAAGAAGAAACTTTTCTTATTGTTGTTTTTCCAAGAAGATGCAAAATTAAATGAGAGAGGCAAATGCAGACTGAGAGAAGCACCAGCTGAAAAAGTAAAATAAGAGGCAAGAAAGAACTAATTTTGATTAAATAAAAATAATAATGCTTTGTGGATTTGAAATACTTAAATACTTAAAAGATAGCAAAAAGTTTGTAATTGTCATTATTGTTCGATGCCCTCAAGTTGATTCGAACTCATAGAAACTGGATGTACAACAGAACAAAACAACGTCCAGACCTGTGCTCTCCTCCCACGTGCTGTGATATTTGAGCTCGCTGTTGCAGCGACACTGCCACTTTATCTCACAGAGGGTCTTCCTATTTTTCACTGAACCACTAGCCAATGGGAAGCACTTTTCCAGAAACAAGTCTGAATAATACATCCAAAGTAGGTGAGCCAGAGTTTCAACATCTTCACTTCTAAGGAGTATTTGTTTGTACTTCTTCCAAGACAGATTTGCTTGTTCTGGCAATTCACAGCACTTTCAATATTCTTCACCACCACCCATCGCTCAAATGCATTTATTATTCTGCAGTCTTCCTTATTCATTATCCAGTTTTCACATGCATTAGAAGTAATGAAAAATACCATAACTTCAGTCGGGCACTCCCAGGTCATCAAAGTGACATTTTTGCAATTTGATACTTTAATGTGTTTGCCTACAGCAGGGTTACTCTTTACAATATGCCATTTGATTTCCTGGATGGTTCTTTCTTCAGTATCGATTGTGGATCCAAGTAAAATAAAATCCTTGACAACTATAATCTTTTTTCAACTTCTCATGATGTTGTCTATCAGTTCAGTTGTGAGGATTTGGGTTTTCTTTATGAGTTGTCATCCATACTGAAAGCTACAATCTTTGATTTTCATTAGCAAACACTTCAAATTCTCCTTGCTTTCAGCAAGCAAGGCTATGCCATCTGCATAATTCATAAGAGAATGAAAAAATAAAACCAAAATTTTTACCTTGAATTAAATAATGATCCAAGCTTATCCAAACAATGTTTAGAGAAAGAATGATAATAATGCATGTACTAGGGGGGAAAGTAAAGAATAAATTACCTAGTTATCCATTTCATTAATTAGAAAAAAGAATAGCCTATTAATAATAAAGTAAGAGTAAAGAAATAACAAAATAAAATAGAAAACAAATGTTCTATAAAACCAAAAGTTACTTACATGAAACAAAGAATAAGAAAAAAGAGAGGATATAGGTGATCAAATTGTAGAAATGAAAATGGGAAATTTACTACGTATGTTACAGATATCTAAAAACAATACAAAAGGTATTATGAACAATTTCTGCCAATAAATTTAAATAATTGGGTGAAAAAATTTAATCTCAAAAAGATAAACACATAATTTTCCAAATTTAATACACAAAATTAGAAAAACTAAATAATTCATTGAAAATATAATAATTCTATAATTTAAAAATCTATCCTCAAGAAAAATTCAAGGACTAACGACTATTGAATACTTTCTAACAGCTAAGAATTATTTTTTAAGGGCCAATTTTCTACAAATTCTTACAGAGAACAGAAAAAGGAAGAACATTCCCCAGCTTGTTTTTTAAGCCAGCATGACCTTGGCATCAACACCTGGCAAAGACATTTAAAAGGGAAAATGATAGGTCAATTTCTCTCAATAAGATGAATGGAAAAACCTTCAGCAAAATGCTGGCAAATCAAATCCAGCCATATATATCTTTAAAAATCACTCAACATAATTTTGTATTCCAGGAATAAAAGTTGTTTAATATTCAAAAATAAATATATTCTGTCCAGTGGTTAAAAAAATAAAGGAGGAAATGATAATCATCTCAATTATACTGTGATAAAATTGAGTAAGTTCACAACAAAAAATTGGAGAGAAAATCAGAACTAGAAGGGAACTCTTTAAACCTAATAAAGCATATCTCTAAAAGTCCCACAATAAGAATCAAACTCAATGATAAAATGTTGCGAACTTTATTTTTTGCATTCAGGTATAGGAAAAGTTGATACAGCAACTTTTCTAGCCAATACACTATGGTGGAGAAAGGGGCAAGTTATAAACATTGAAAATAATTTAAAAAGTGAAAAGGAATAAACAAAACTATAATTTTTATTCATAAAAGTGTCATGTGTTTAGAAAACCACATGAGCCTGGTGTGAACTATTAAAAACTCTGTGTTCAGTTAGCAAGGCTGTGAGATATTTTGTCTCTATATAAAAGCAATGAGAGCTCTGGTGGCAGAGTGGATTACACTTCAGGCTGCGAGGTAAGCAGTTCAAATCCACCAGCCAATCCAAGGGAGAAAAATGAGATTTCCTATTTCCATAAAGTTTCACAGTCTCAGAAATACACAGTGGCAGTTTTACTTTGCACATAAGCATCATTCTGACTCAGATCTACCTCAATGACAGTGAGTTTTATTTATTTAATATGAAAACATTATTTTCATTTGTAAGTAAAAATAAATTAAAGAAATTTTACATTGATACCATTGAATTTCAACTACTTAGGAATAAATACATGAGAATACATTAAAAATAGCGAAACAGTTTGAGAAGAACTTAGAAGTACTAAATAAGTGGAGAAGTAGAACATGCTTGGAAATTATAATCTTCAGTTTCCCCTAAGGTGATTTGTATATTTAACAAAAATTTAATAAAAATCCCAATGGGATTTTGTAACCTGTATAAGTCAACAAGCTAATTCTAAACTTTATATAAAATATAAAGTACCAAGAATAACCAAGATGATGTTGCAGAGGAAAGATGTAGGAGAATTTCACGTACTAGATATTAAGACTATAAAGCTTCCACTGTTAAGACGATGGCAGTGCAATTGGTACAAGGATATACATGACCAATAAATCAGAATGGACAGTAAAGCACCCCTAAATTGTGGCTGTGTTGCCACCTCAAGAGAGTATGGAAGAAAAGAGTCCTTTCAAAATTTGATACTGAATTAATTATGCACCTATATGGGGGAAATAACCTCAAACAAAGATTCTTAGGCAATAATAAATTCTAGTTAGGGTCATAAGTTTAAACTTCACATGTCAAGGCAAAATAATAAAGCTTTTAGAAGAAAACATAGAGAGCATGTTTATAGTCTTGAGTTAAACAAAGATTTCTTTAGCATGGTATAAATAGTATTTATAAATAGAAGAACAAAGACTGATAGATTAAATTTTCTTAAAATCATGAACTCTCATTTTTCAAAAGTTATAGTATGATATAGTATGATAAGGTATTTATAATGTATATCTATAGCAAAGGACTCATCAAGAACACATGTGAATACTTATACATACATATGCACACACAGATATATGTATGTATGTCTATTCCAAAGAACAGCAAGGAAAAAGACAACCTAATTGTCTTACTTTTTGACTTAGAAATTCTTCTTTCATATATACCCAACAGATGTACATGTATGTGTGCCAAAATGTACAAGAATGCTCATAGATGCATTATGCATAGTAGTCAAAAATTAGAAACAACCTAAATGTCAATCAACAGTGAAATGCATATGAAGAATAACATAAAGAAATTAAAAGAAATTAAATACTGTTATATGCAACAGCATGGATGAATCTCAGAAATATAACATTGAACAACAAAAGCAAAAAAGGCATGAATAAAAGAGTATAACTTCCATAAAGATTCCACCCTTACAGAATACAAAAAGATGCTTAAAAGTTAAAGGGGTAGGTACTTTCAGGGAAGTGTTACTGCTAGAGGGACATGGCAAGCTTCTGGGGTGCGAAGTATTTTTTATTAATCTAGGTGGTATTTACCTAGGTATATTCACTGTGAAAATTCATCAAGCTGTTCACTTACAAACTGACTAATTTTCAAATGTCTTGTAGTTCAAAAAGAGTTTACTTTTATAAAGCCATTTAAATATCCGTGCACACAAAGAGACATACTAACTAAACTTATGAAGTTATTTTATAATCACTTAACATCTTATCAGAATTTATGGCTGGTGGAGCAATCATCATAGTAAACGGCTAAGCCTTTGGTAGTACTGTGAGTTATGCATGGGGATATTTGCTGCTATAAAGATTTAGAGAGGCTGAGCCCCGGTGGCGTAGTGGCTGTGCGCGGGACTGTGGCCCACTGGGATGGAGGTTCAATTCCAGCTCACAGGAGCAAAGGCTGGGCCTCCTACTCCCACCACCAGAGGGCAGTGATGCCTAAAAAAAAAAAAAAAAGATTTAGAGCTCCGCAAACCCTAGAGAAAGTCACTCTGAGATGGAATTGACCAAATGACAGTAGGTTAATGGGAGCATACCAATAAGGTGAGGATGGTTCTGTTATGTTTCCTTTCCTTTCATCATTAAAGAATTTAGGTTATTTCATTTGGCCATTATACAAAACTTATGAAGCATCATATTGTTTATACCATATTAGAAGGGAATAGGAGCAAATTAAAGTACCCATCACTTGTCAGTTTGTCATATGGTGGTGACTTGTGTGTTGCTGTCATGCTGGAAGCTAGGTTACTGGTATTTCAAATATCAGCAGGGTTATGGAAAGTGAGCCGGTTTCAATGGAGCTTCCAGACCAAGACAATGAAGAAGGACTAAGCTCCCTATTTCAAAGGAAGGAACTGCTGAGTACCTTTTGCACAGCTTTGAAGCATTGTTAGAAATTGAAGACCTAATGAATGGAAACAGCACATTGTTAAAGATTGTACTGAAGGACAGGCCCCTGTTAGAGGGTAACGTGACCAAGGAAGAGCTGCTTTCTTGGAGTGGGGTTGATCACGGTGATATGAATTGGACAAAGCTTTCTAGAAAGGGTGCCTTTGGGATTTTCATTTGCCGATGGGGCACGCACAACTCAAAGTAAGAAAAAATAGCTGCAAATGCATGCTAGCAGTGAAACTTGGAACATATGAAGTATGAATCTTGGAAAATTGGAGGTGGTCGGAAATGAAATGGAACACATAAAGATGACTATCTTAGGCTAAAATGAACTGGCATCAATCATTGCGAATAGGAGAACCATGTGATTTATTCTGCTGGGAATAACAAAATCAAGAGCCATGGCATTCATTGTCAAAAGGACATTGCCAAATTAATCCAGAAATGCAATGATATCTGTCATAGGATTATAAGAACAGAAGGAGGGAATACTGTGTTGTTTAAAATCAGGAAAGATGTGTGTCAAGTTTGTATCACCTCACTGCACTTATTTACTCTGTATGCCAAGCAAATAATCAGAGAATCTGGATTGTTTGAAGGTTGTGGCATCAAGATTGGAGGAAGGCTTATTAACAACTTGCAAAATGTACCTGGCACAACCCTGCTTGCTAAAATTATGGCGGATTTCAAGCACTTGCTGATAAAGATCCAGGATTGTCGTCTTCAGAATGGATTACAAATCAACGTCAGGAAGGCCAAAATCCTGACAACAAAGCCAATAGGAATCATCATGATAAGTGGAGAAAAGGTTGAAGCTGTCAAGGATTTTTGTCTTGCTTGAATCCACACTCAATGCCCATGGAAGTCAAGAGACCAAAAAATAGTTGTCTTAGGTAATTCTGCTGCACAAGACCTCTTTGAGGTGTTGTCAAGCAAGATATTACTTTGAGGGCTAAGGTGGGCCTAGCCCAACCCATGGTATTTTTAATTGCTTCATATGAATGTGAAAGTTGGACATTAAGAAAACCCAAAAAAAAAGAATCAATACATTTGAATTATGATGCTGGAGAAGAACATTGAAAGTATCATGGACTGCTACAAGTACAAACTGATCTGCCTTGGGACAGGTACAGTCATTGTGTTGCTTAGAAGCAAGAATGGCCAGACTTGATCTTGCATACTTTGTACATGTAGTCAGAAAAGGTCAATTCCTGGAGAAGAACATGTTCCTCCTGATTTTTTAAATACCAGCTGGATCATGGAAAATGAACAGATTTCAATGATGTTTTCAGCCTAAGAAAATGAAGAAGGACTGAGGTCCCTACCTCGAAGGAAGGAACTGCTGAAAACCTTGTGCATCACTTCGAAGCATTGTTAGAAACTGTAGAGCTAATGAATGGAGACAGTACATGAAGTATAAAGGTATCTTAAAATAGGAAGGCCCTCAATTGACACTGTGGCTACAACAATGGGATCGAACATAGAAACCATTGTGAGGACGGCTTAGGACTGGGCAGAGTTTCATTGTATTGAGCATAAAGTCTTTACAGGTTTCAATCAGCTCAATATCACTGAACAGCAACAGCAACAACAACAACAAAGGATGTGTGCACAATGTAATCCATTCATCCGAGACCAGGAAGACTAACATTCACTGCCTTTTAGTTGATTCGGACTCCTAGTGGCCCTGTAGATGAGCAGTTTTCAACCTGTGAGTCATCACCCCTTGGGGGGGGGGGTCACACGACCCATTCACAGGTCCCATAATGCACAATTATAGTTAGGAGGTAGCATTGAAAATAATTTTATGGTTGGAGGGTCACCACAACACCAGGAACTGTGTTCAGTGGTTGTGGCATTAGGAAGGTTGAGAACCACTGCTGTAGAGTCAACAATATGCAGGCATTTTCTTTTTTTTTTTTTAATTAAAAATCATTTTATTGGGGGCTCATACATCATTTTTCCAACACATAAATAAACATACTGTGACAAGAACCCTCGCACGTCCACTGCTGTTATCATTCTCCAAACAGCCGCCCTTTCTCCCAGCCCCTGGTGTCGGTTCCTCCAACCCGTCCCCTATTCCCTTGCTCTCTCTCTCCCATCAACCCTCAATACTTTATAAATTATTATTATTCTGTCATATGTTACCCTGCCCGACACCTCCCTCAGCCCACTCCCGCATGCCCGGCCTCCAGATAGGTCATATGTAGATCCTTGCAGCTGGTTCCGTCTCTACCCCATCTTCTCTCCACCCCTCCAGTAGTTCCATTCTTACCACCGGCCCAAGGAGACTCATCCATCCTGATTTCCCCATACCTCCAGCCCCCCTCTCCACTAGTGTATCTTCTCCAGTCCCTCCAGATGTGCAAGGTAGAGTTGGGATCATGATGGTTGGGGGGTAGGGAGACCTCAGGAACTAGAGGAAACTTGTATGCATCATCAATGCCTGGCTGCACTCTGACTAGTCTGTCTCCTTCCTGTGGCTCCCCTGTAAGGGGGTGGCCAATTACCCACCAGTGGGCCTTAGGTCCCCACCCTGCCCCTCCCCTCACTCGTAATGAAGTGTTTCCTGTTCTTTGATGCTTGATATCTGCTCCCTTTGAGCCCTCTTGATCACACTTGATGGTGTGCTTCTTCCCTGTGGACTTTGCTGTCTCCATGCTGAATGGCAACTCCATTATCTTCAAGACTTTGAGACTCTAGACATTCAGTCATTTGGTAGCTGGGCACCATCTTTTTGTTTGCCTCTGTACCCGTTTGTCTTCAGCGATATTGGCAGTTAATTGGTCCATTGATTTTGATTTTTGTTCTTTGATGCCTGCTGCCTGATAGTTTCAGCACCTCATGATCGCACAGGCAAGTGAGCTGTTTTTATGGTGGGTTTTGTTGCTCCTGAGCTAGATGGCTGCTTGTTTAGGTGCTGAAAGTATTATGCAGGCATTTTTAAACCCTCTCATATATCACGTACAAGAAAGATTATGCAGAAGTTCATTTAAAATTGTTGCAGTACATTATCAACTATAAACTGCAAAAGTTTAAGCCAGATTCAAGACAGAATATGTCTTATCCTTTACTATACTTATTCAATCCATATGCTGGACTCCATGAAGTAGAACATGGTACCTGGATTGAGAAAGACTCACTACCAATAAGCAATAGGCATTAACACAACTTTGCTGAAAGTGAAGAAGACTAGAAGTACCAATTGATGAAGATAAAAGAGAACACGCTTCCATATTATTTCCATTGGAATTGACTGCGGATTCAAGTAAAATAAAATACTTGAAAATTCTATATTTCATTTGTTTACCATGATGCTGTGTATTCTATTTGTTACTGGTTTCATGACTGTAGCTTTTGTGAGCATTGGTTGTGGATCCAAGCATAAGGAAATCCTTGACAGAAATGTCAGTAAGAATATTATTTAATAAAAATGAATAAAAAGGGGAAGTCCTTGACAACTTCAATCTTTTCTCCTTTGTCATGATATCATTTATTGGTTCAGTTGAAAGGATTTGGGTCTTCTTTACATTGAGGTGCAATCTTTACTGTAGGCTCTAGTCCTTGATTGCCATCAGCAAGTACTTCGAGTCCTCCTCACTTTCAGCATGCAAAGTTGTTATGGACTGCATATTACAGGTGGTTAGCAAGGTTGTCTCCAATCCGGATGCCACATTCTTCCTCTTATAAACCAACTGATTTGCTCCCCATGCTGATTGAGTAGGATGGTAAGAGGATACAACCCCAACACATAACTTTCCTGATTTTAAACCATGCAGTACCCCTTTCTGTTTGATGCAATGCCTCTTGGTTTATGCACAGATTCTGCAGACACACAATAAAGTTCCTGAGTTCCCCCAGGAGCTCTTTTTTTTAAAAAGAGTGTTCACAGTTGGTTATGTTCTACACAGTCAAAAGCCTTTGCATAGAAAATAAAACACAGGTAAACTTATTTCTGGTCTTCTTTGCTTTCAGCCAAAGTTTATCTGACATTAGCAATGAAAACCTTGAACATAAAAGAATTGTGAGTCTAACTCAGAACCTCAAAGTGTTGCGTGTGTGTGTGTGTGTGTGTGTGTTCTGAACATGGCTTGAATTTCTGGTGCTCTCATTTGGTATATTGCTGCAACTGATCTTCTGCAACATTTATATGCATGTGCTACTAATGATAGTCCTTGAGGATTTTCATATTCTGCTGATTTAACTTGCATTGGAACGGGTAGAGGACGTATCTCTTCTGGTTCTTTGCCTTGGGAACCACCTTCCAAATTTCTTGGAATAGACTGAGTCCTTCCAGTTCTACATCAATTTATTGAAAAATTTCCATGGGTATTTCACTGATTCCTGGAACTTTTTTTTGTCACTAATGCCTTCCCTGCAGCTTAGATTTCTGCCTTCAGTACCACTGGTTCTTGATCACATGCTACTCCTTGAAATGATGGAATGTCGATTAGTTCTTGTGGGCACATTGAATCTGTATTCCTTTCATCTTCATTTGTTGCTTCCTACATTTTTCATTATTTTGTCCATAGAATCTTTCAATGTTGCATCTAAAAGCTTAATTTTTCTCCTTCAATTCTTGTTTTATGATAAAGTAGATGGTTAGTGATAAAAAGAAAGCTTCATCCCCTACTTCCCCCCCCCCCAACAAGATGTGGATTGACACAGTGGTTACTACAATAGGTTCAAATATAGCAAGGACTCTGCTAACAACTCAAGGTTAGGAAGTACTTGTCTATTATAAATAGGGCTGCTGTGAGTTGGAACTGATTCATGAAATGCACTGCCATTGAGTCAATTTCCACACATAGTAACGTTATAAGGCAGACTATAACTGCCTAATATGGTATCCTAAACTGTAAATCTTTACAAAACAGAGAACCCCCTTTTTCTCTTATGGATTTGAACTGGTGACCTTGTTGTTAACAGACAAATGTGTAGCTAACAACCCCACAAGGACTCCTTAAAAATAGGAACTATGGGGCTGAGCCCTGGTGGTGTAAGTGGTTGAGTGCAGGACTGTGGCCTGCGTGCTTGGCTGTTCAAATCCAGTGGCAGCTCTCAGGAGCAACACTGGGTAGCGCCGATGACTACCAGAGGCAGTGATGACTCCCCCCCCCCCCAAAAAAAAAAAATAGGAACTACGGTCACACAAAAAATGGAACTAGGATTCAAGTAGCAAGGGGAAAAAAACAGTCAACTTTTATGAAGCAAGTTCCTTATTTTGTGCAAAGAACTTCTTGCTGGATAAACATCTCTAGATCTATACTGTGTAATACTCAGTCATTGAAAATTATGGTTGTTGACCTATACATAAGTTAAAGGCAACAAGTATTTACTGGGTTTATAGAGTCCACCACTCAATAAAATGCTATCTTTTCCCTCAAATATCTTACAGATCTAGTAGAAAAAACATATATATGCACAAAAGAGAAACAAAACCAAATAAAGCAGTTGCCTGAAGTCAACTCTGACTCATGGTGCCCCCACATGTGTCAGAGAAGAACCTTTTTTCCATCAAAAGACTGCCAAAAATAGAAAAGACAATTTAGAATTTCCTCAGACAAGAATCTAATAGCCAAAATATATACAGAGCTTCAACAACTTGAAAAGAAATATAATAATAAAAAAGGGGGTAAAGGCTAGAACATACATATTACCAAAGAAGACATCTGAATGGTCATCAAACATGTGAAGATCTGCTTGTTATCATTTGTGGTGAGAGATGCAAATCAAAATCATGAAGAGCTCTGGGCTGAGCCCCGGTGGTGTAAGTGGTTGAGTGCGGGACTGCAGCCAGAGGACTTGGCAGTTCAAATCCAGCGGGGGCTCTCAGGAGCAGCACTGGGTAGCACCCATGACCACCAGAGGCAGTGATGCCCCTGCCCAAAAAAAAATCACAAAGAGCTGCTTGTGTACAGGAATGAAGAAAATGTTCTAAAACTGATTGCAGTGATGATTGTCCAACACATCTTGATGTGCTTGAACTATTGAATTATATGATATGTGAATGATATGCTAATAAAACTGTTGAAAAATATACAATCATGATGAAATACCATTTTATTCCCATTAAAATGACTGATTAAAATAATAATAAAACAAAATAGCAAGTGTTGGGTGAGGATATGTGAAAATTGGACCTATTATCCATTGCTCGCAGGAATGCAAAATAATATAGCCTATGTGGTAAACAGTGTACATGTCTCAAAACACCTGAAAGCTGAGACTCAAATGGAGGTCTATATATGAGTGTTCTCTGCAGTGCTATTCACAGCAGCTAAAATGACAGGGAAAACTAAAAGCCTAATGACAGATGAAAGGATAAACAAATGCCAGTACATGCTTGCAATGGAATGCTTCTCAGACAGCATGAGAAAGAAAGTATGGATACTATAACTTGGCTGGAGATAGAAAACTTTATGCTGAATCAAATAAGAGAACCTTCATGGTTCAAATATTATATGTATTTATTTATATAAAAGGGTAAGAAATGGCAAATATATAGGAAGCAGGAGAAGGGGAAATTGGGGTGCGGATAATGTTCCTTGAATAACTCATGGATTAAGGGCAGGGTTGGGCAGCACTTAATTGTAATTGTTGCCAATAGGTGTACACCTATAAAAATTGAATTGATAAAGGACATACGATCAATACATTTATTTTTTGTTTGTTTGTTTGCTTGGGGGGCATCACTATCCTCTGGTGGTGGGAGTAGGAGGCCCAGCCTTTGCTCCTGTGGAGCTAGAATTGAACCTCCATTCCAGTGGGCCGCAGTCCCACGCACAACCACTACGCCACTGGGGCTCAGCCGATCAATACATTTATAACAATGACAAAAATGTAGCTGCTGAGGCTATGACTGGACAATCAAAAATCTTGAGAGATTTGATTCTTTGTTTTGAAAATATGGGGCCAAGGTTTGATGGGACATTCCGATTCATGAGACTAAGGATATGTTCGAGAGCCCGGGTAGCGTGATAGCTGTGTGTTGCACTGCTCACCACAAAGTCAGCAGTTTGAAATCACCAGCAGCTTTGGGTGAGAGATATGAGGCTTTCTACTCCTGCAGAGAATTACAGTCTTGGAAACCCACAGGAGCCCCTCCACCATATCCTGTAGGGTCACTATGTATCACCACTAATTCAATGACAGTGAAAAAATATGTTCAGTGGCCCCATTCTCCCTATTAGTTTGGTACATAGTGCCTGGAGTTGTAAAAGCTTACAAGTAGCCTACAAGGTCAGACTATAGGGACATGTTCACTGGGAACAACAAAGGAAGAAGGAGAGTTCGTAGAAGGAGAAGACACAGAATGTGTAGATAATTGAATCTATGAACAATTGCCTCCTTTGTCCTAAACCCGGATAACCTGAATAGTATGCAACAGTCACTACTGAATATTTTGAAGATTCAATAGAAGAGTGCAGATCAAAAGATGAAAAAAAAGAAACGAATTTCAAATTCTTGTGGAAGAGGACTAAACCCCTGAAACTGTTGCCTGAGATTGTCTTTAAATTTTAAACTAAAAATACCCCCCAAAAGTCATCTTAAAGCCAACAGAAGTTTAAACTTGATAAGTAAAAAAGGCCTGCCTTGCACATTATGCTCTTTTGAGAGCTATTGATATGAGATCAAACAGATAAAGCAACTAGAGAGATTAGATAGAAACCTTGGGGAGCAGCAAATGCATGACAACAAGGAAGGAGCGCCTCAGAAGAAGAGGGGGAAATGGCTGCATCACTTGTAGACAAGTACATTGGGTACACCCAATGTCAGTAACGTGTACATCTTAAAAGTAGACAAAAACTATTGAATTGATGCATACTATGTACATTCTGAGCAACTACACAAAATAAATAAGATGTATAGAGATAGAAAAAAAAAAGTAGATCCATAAACCTCTCTTCCAAGGGCTCTGGGACTTTCTACTCCTGCAAGGAATTGCCACCGTGGAAATCCACAGGGGCCGTTCTGTCCTGTGCTATTGGGCTCCTATGAGCTGGCATTAACTGGATGACAGTGGGGGAGCTTTCAGGACTCCTAATAGACAAATTGATTTACAAAATGAATTTTAAGACAGGGCTCCCTGCCATTTTTGGCATTCTCCCATCCCGGGGCCACTAGAGTATGAGGAAAGGAAGATGAGCCATAACTGGCCGTACACCTTTGTCCCAGTTCTTTGGGAAAGATTTCCCTTTGGAAATACTCCCTCTCAGAATCCAGCTGCCATGCAGTGGTGCGTGCAGCCACAGGTCCGTGAGTTGGTTGACGTCTCAGAGGAATCCAGCATGTACATCTTCCAAGTCCAACAACCAGGCATGTGAATGAGAAAACCACATTGGCGGATGTGGTGGTCATGTGCTTGTGTTAATTTCATGATTGAGATGTAGGGGTGGAGTCTAGCCTGTTACTCTGGAACTAGCCATTGAGTAGCCAATGAGGCCTCTGTGAGGGCATGACTTTCTCCTGAGACTTCTGGGAAATCTCGTGATAATTTCTCTCATGGAGATGAGAAGCTATCTTCCCCAGTTGTTGGGAGGTAGTCTCAGAGATGATGAATTACAGACAAGACAAGATGGCAGTGTCCGATTTGCTGAAGGAGCCAGAGGAGAAGCCGCATTGCCTTGCCCTGATGGAACCAGACATCTGAAGCTGGAGAAGCCACGTGGAGACCCCTACCAGTGCTGAGTTGCCTCTACCACTAATGCATGCTGTTGATGGACCCTGAGCCCTGGAAGTGAGGAGCCGTGGGGAGACTCCAGCTAGCACCAGGACTCTGCACCCACTGGTCTATGACTTCAGGAGACATTATAGTCTGGTATCAGGCATATGGGCTAATATTGGGCTTATGACTTTGAACTGGGCTGGGTTGGGATGCTTTCTTAATGTCGTATTCTTCGTATTCCTCTTGTATATTAACTGTACCCTTATATCCATATGCAAGTCTATGGATTTCTTTCTCTTGTTTACCCGGACTAACACAGCAGGAATCCTCCAGCACCATCTACTTCAGCCCTGCCATGCAACTGACCTTCCTGCTGTGTGAGTCTACCTAGCAGAAACCTCCAACATCAGGCAGAAGAACCATGTCATTTCTGTTGGGCCCTGTAAAATTTCTGCCCTTTAGAATCCATGAGCATAATAAAACAGTTGTCACTTATGATAACTGCCTCTATATGGTTTGTTTGTTTGTTTGTTTGTTTGTTTTTGTTAAATGTGGTTGAGTATGTAATAACAGATTACCAGGATAGGCAGTTTTCTCAAAGTGTCTTCCTCACAGACCTGTGACAAAGTTACCAGAGTGATTCCACAAACTGCAGAGTTCGGGGTCACTCTTCATGATGTTGGGATCAGGACTTTGGGGACCGAGATCCAGGCATTTCAATATTTTCCAATCCCCCTGAAAATTCTTAGTAAGATTGCCTTAAGCCAACCATGTGATCCACTCAGACCTCTATCAATCACTGCTCAGTGATTTTCAAAGGTATACTAAAACACACCTAGACACACCAAATTTGATTCACATATTTAATGTGTAGAGTTAAATCTATGAAGTCAACATACTTGCAAACAGCCTAATCCATAATGTATTCCAGGTTCAAAATGAAAGGTGTGTATAGGAAGACAGAGTAGTTCTTGCTTCATATGGGGCAGAAAATTAGTCAGAGAGCATACTGCATCATGGTGAGGCGAGTAGATGGAGATTTATTTGTTCCCCAGCACAGCAACTGAGCAAGGCCCAGAAAGTCCATCTAAGTAGAAGGCACAGCTTCAGGCCTAGCAAAGGTGAAATGGCCAGAGATTCCTTCCGTGAGCTGCCTGCAAAGACAAGAGATGGCACCACCAATGTTAAATCACAAAGGGTTTTCTTTCCCTGGTAATTTGTACTTTTGCCTGAGAACAGTAGGAAGCCTCTGAAAGGTTTTTAATTAGAGAATACTGTGATCAAATTTGCATCTTAAAAAATCTCTTTGGTGGCTGTATAAAGTAAGGAATTATGGAAAGCACTTAGAATCCCTTTGTAATTGTTCAGTCGAGAAAGGCTGGACTAAGGCTGGCTATAGAGAGCTATCTGGGTGTTTCAAGGAGAAAATACCACAGGCTCATCTCTCATTGAGAAAGGACAAGGCCAGGCTAAGGTCTGAAATGATGTCTTAGTTTTTATCTGAGAGCTCCTGCTGACTTAGTGGTTCTGAGTTAGGCTACTACCCACAACATCAGCAATTCAAAACCACCCACAGCTCCATGGAAGGAATAGCAGGTGTTCTAATCCTTTGAAGAGTAACAGTCTTGGAAACCCACACAGGCAGTTTTTTGCTGTCCTATATGGTCCTATGAGTCGGATAGACTTGATGGCAGTGGGTTATGCTATAATAAAAGAGCATGCACAACTGTTAAATTCTCTGTTACTAACCTACCCAGCAGATCCGCAGCAGAGAGACCTAGCAACCTGCTTCCAGAAAGACCACCTGTTCCCATCGACTCAAGTTCATTCCACTGCACAGCAGTCCTATAGGGCAGAGGAGAACTGTCCCATAGGGTTTTGTCAAAGTGATAAGTCATTGTCAAAGTTGACCAACACGTCTTTATCTCATGGAGAAGCTGGTGGGTTTGAACCATGACCTTTCTCTTTGCAGCTAAGTTCATCATTGTGCCACCAGGGGTTCTTCTGAAAAGATGACAGTCTGGATAAATTCCACATTTCATGGGGTTGGGTCAGTATGAGGAAAAAATGAATTGCTAGCACCTTTCAGCAACAATCCTGAGATTTTGCGACGGAATTAATCAGCTCTTTCCTCCAGAGACCACAGACCTTTAAGTAAATAAGTTTACAGAGAAAACAGGCTAAATCACTTTTCTTCAAGAAATCTGAAAGCGAGACTATGTTGCTCATACTCAGTAAAATTGTTATGCCACAACCTACCTTTTAGATAGCTCTTTTGGACAATCTCCAAGGTAGTTGCAATGGAAGTGTCTCTTTGGAAGGATTTTACCACTAAGTCTAATGATCAGTAGGGGCTGCAATTCAATGTAAGGAAGACTCAAAACCCTGCAACTGCAACAATAAGGGACATCATGACAAATGGAGGATAATCTTGAAGTCAAGGATTTTTGTCTTCCTTGGATCCACAATCAGTGCTCAGGGAAGCCACAGTAAGAGATGAACAGGTGTACAAAATCTCTTTGGAGTATTGAAGAGCAAGAAAGTTCCTCTGAGGTCTAAGGTGCCACAATGCACGTTATGGTATTTTCCATCGCATCCTCTGCATGTAAGAGTTGGGCATTGAGTAAGGAAGGCCACAGAAGAATCGATGCATTTGAATTGCGCGGCTGAAGAAGAACACGGAAAGTACCATGGACTGCCACAAGGACAAACAGATCTGTGCTGGAAAGAGTAAGGCCAGAGTGCTCCTGAGAGACAAGGATGGCAAGACTTTTTGTCTTATACACTTTGGGCGCATTTTCAGGAGACTCGGACCCTGAAAAGGGGCATCATGCTTGGTAAAGTGGAGAGACAGTGAAAATGAGGCAATCCCTCAGATGGATTGACCCAGTGGCTGCCTCAATGAATGGGCTCAGTGCAGGAACAATTGATAGGATGGTATGGTGTTTCATTCTGGTGCGTGTAGGGTCGCTATGGGTCAGAGTCTCCTTGATGGCATCTGACAGCAGCAAGTCTAATGGGGTCCAGTTACCCTGGAGAGAGAATTGGAAAATAGTGAAAGCAGCAAATATTCTATCATTGAATGGCTCCATTTAACTGTGCATCCAACTAATGCATCTTGGTTACACAAAGTGGGAGGATCCTGTAGATGTGATTAAAATTGGGCAACAGCAAAAAAGACGTGATGAAATGCATATGGTCCTCAATTAGGCTGTCCAATCAGATACCTAGTGACAAGATATGTGTGATAATAAAATCTTAAACCTGTGAAAGTAATTGCGCCTGACATCTCTGACTAGGCAGCAGGCTGCCCAAACAGTCTGATTCCGTCACAAATTCTAAGTTTAATGAAGTGAGAAGAACACAGTGTAGATACAAATTAAAATCTACTTACCAAGAACAACCAGCGCTTTCTTCTCTTTCTTGTATACTTCCTTGTTTTAGGTGAAGGAGAAAATAATCTGTTAAGAATAATCACCCTTTTATGTTTTAAGCTAACACAGTAGCCCTATTATGAACCATAAGACATGTTCATCTGAAATGCTAATCTGTTCCTGAAACTGACAGCTTCTTTAGGACTTCTTTTATTTTATTTTTTTAGATTCTTTTAATGATTAATGTTAACCAGGTAAAGCAAAACTGTGTGACAAAAAAAGGTATTGCTTTGAGTAAAGGCTAAGTATTTACTCTATTATTTGATTTATTTTTCATAATTTTTTCTCCAACACACTCAAAAGTTTTGAAGACCCAATTTTCTCATCAGCCACACATCGACTTCGCCTTGTAAGCCTCAGAGAAACAAGTTGAAACTTTAGAACAGGGGATTAATATAACTGGATTGCAATGAAGCATCATGTAAATAACTGAAGATTGTGAAGAGTTCCCAGAACTGACTTTCTAATTATCGTATGTTTAATCTCTGATGAGAGTTGTTTGTGGGTAACTCTGTTAACTTAGGTGGAGAAACAGACAAGAAAACTTCTGTAATAAACGACTCAACCCCAATCCTTATTCACATTCTTTCATACCATCTCTGAGAAAAATAGTCTCTGAAATGCATCTTTTGTGACATAGAACTTTCAATAAGGAAACAAGGCATCATTACACATATTACAGCAATAAGTCATCTATCATTCAACAGCCAATTACACTTTGGCAGCTCTAACCTAGACTTCTCTGGCTTCAGTGAGTCTCTCTGACTTTGAGAAAGCAGGTGAAAATCCATACAAATAATTCTGCTTGCGTTGGAGCAAATAAGAGAATTCTTTTATAATGATTCTACTAAATGTGGATACACGCTTAGGAATGTGCAATATGGTTTTCAAATATAAACTTAATAAATGTGCTGCAAGTGAAATAGCATAATCAGAAAAGAGAGAACATGGGGTTGGCTGGAATCAGATGGCTTGGATTAAAATCATTGCTTCACTATTTTCCTAGTACCTCAGGGAGGATCAGTTACCCTCTTGGGTATCTACAGTCTCATGCTTAAAATAGGAAAATAGTCCTACCTAAAGACTGTGGTAAGGAGGGATGCTGGCATAGTGGGTTACATATTGGGCTGCTAACAGCAACGTCTGCAGTTCAAATCCACCAGCTGCTCCCAAGGAAAAGAGTGAAGCTGTCCGGCCTGGTAAAGGTTACAGTCATGGAAACCCTAATGAACAGTTCTACTTTCGCCAACAAGGTCAGAATTTACTTGATGGAAGTGAGTTAAAAACTTGGTTATAAAAACTAAATGACGTAATGGGTGTGAATGCCCTGGTATGTTATAGGATCTTAAAAATTCTAGTAAGAATAAGGTTAGCCTACATGGGATCTTAGAACAGAAAAAGGACAGTAGGTAAAAACCAACTCCTGTTAATAACTTATCGATGCTTATTCATGAAATGTGAAAAATGTACCCTATGCCATTGGTATTGGAATTGAGTGGACTCTGACTCATAGTGACCCAATGTACAATGGAACACAATTCTGCCCAGACCTGCACCACTCTCACAATTTTTAAATGTGAGTCTATTGTTGAAACCTCTGTACAAGCCATTCATTGTAGGTGTTCCCCTCTTTTGATGACTTCCTGCTTCACAAGCATGGTGTCCTTTTCCATGGACTGCTCTCTCCTAATAACATGTCCAAAGTGTGCATCAGTGCAGACAAAGATGAATATCCAGTGTAAGGGACTCTCTGGGCTCTATTTTGTAACACTTATTTAAGTCTTAGTTTAGGGGAATTGAAAAAAAAAACTAATCAAATAGTCATAACCACTTATTTAATTCAGGAGGTTTCTTTTGTCTCTACAAAAAGCCTAATATATGACTTTGAATCCCATACTAGTTGGTTTTTTTTAATCACTTTATTGGGGGCTCATACATCTTTTTTTCACAATACATAAATACATATATTGTGCCAAGCATCTTCACTTGCCTGCTGCCATCATCATTCTCCAAAGTGCGCTTTTCCACTTGAGCCCTTGACATCAGCTTCTCATCTTTTCCCCTTCCTCCTTGCTTCCCCTGCCTCACCAACCCTCAATACTTTATAAATTATTATTCTTTTGTCATATCTTACACTGCCTAATGTCTCCCCTTGTCCACGCCTCCATTCTGTCCTCCCAATAGGAGGTTGTGTGTAGACCCTTGTAGTTGACTCCCCCTCTCTACCCCACCTTCCTTCCACTTATCCAGTAGCTCCACCCTTACTACTGGTCCCAAGGGGTTCATCTGTCCTCAGTTCCCCTTATTTCCATTTCCCATCTCTACCAGTGTACCTCCTCCAGTCCAACTGGATTTGTAAAGCAGAACTGGGACCATGACAATTGGGGGGAGGAAGCCTTCAAGAACTAAAGGAAAGTTGTATGCTTTCATCACCACCTCACTGCATCTTGCTTTTTCTTTGTGGGCTTTGCTACTTCTGGGCTAGATGGCCACTTGTTCACCTTGAAGCCTTCAAGATCCCAGATACTTTGGTAGCTGGGCACCATCAGATTCCTCTGTTCTGTCTGCATCTGCTCCCTTTTGTCTTCAGCAATCATGTCAGGAGGGTGGGCGCATAATGATATGATTTTTGTTCCTTGATGCCTGATATCTGGTTCTTCCCACACGCCATGGTTGCACAGGCTGGTGTGCTTCTTCTATGGTGGGCTTTGTTGTTCCTGGGCTATATGACCATTTGTTCACCCTCAAGCTTGTCATCTGGCCTGTCTCTCCTCCACGACTCCCCTGTAAGAGGGTGTCTGATTACCCACAAGTGAGCCTTGGGTCCCACTCTGCTCTGCCCCCATTCGTAGTGATGTGATTCTTGTTGTTTGATGCTTGGTATCTGCTCCATTCGCCCCACCCCACCCCCCACCCCTGTGATCACACAGGCTAGTGTGCTTTTTCTTTGTGGGCTTTGCTACTTCTGGGCTAGATGGCCACTTGTTCACCTTGAAGCCTTCAAGATCCCAGATACTTTGGTAGCTGGGCACCATCAGATTCCTCTGTTCTGCCTGCGTCTGCTCCCTTTTGTCTTCAACAATCATGTCAGGAGGGTGGGCGCATAATGATATGATTTTTGTTCTTTGATGCCTGATATCTGGTTCTTCCCACACGCCATGGTTGCACAGGCTGGTGTGCTTCTTCTATGGTGGGCTCTGTTGTTCCTGGGCCATATGGCCATTTGTTCACCCTCAAGCTTTTAAGTCCTCAGATGTTGTATCTTTTGACAGCCAGGTACCATCAGCTATCTTCACCACTCTTGCTCATGCCCCCACAAGTCCTCAGTGATCATCTCAGAAGGGAGCGCACACAGTGATATGATTTTTTCCTGTTTCATGCCTGAGGCCTGAGGCCTTTTGACACCTCAGGGCCACTTCTTCCATGTGGGCTTGAATACTTCTCAGCCAGATGGCTGTTTGTTTATCTTCAGGCTTTGAAACCCCAGACTCCATATCCTTTGATAGCTGGGCACCATCAGTTTTCTTCACCACATTTGCTTATGGATCTTTTTGACTTCAGTGATCACATTGGGCAATCTAGTTCTTACTTAATTAAAGAGATGGCAAGAAAGAACATTTGCATTGTAAAAGCTGCAGGGTTACCAGAGACCATTTCCCTTGGACATCATCTCTCTGTGCAATTCACTTTCTTGCTTTCAGGAATTAATTGATAATTCTGATATTGCAAAGCAGAGTACAGAAGTGCATATTGTCTCTAAGGCAATTTGTTAAGATACCTGAAACATACATCTGACCTATAGGCACAAAAAGTTTTGCCATTCAAGACTTATGGCCAGAAGTTCTTGTGATACATAAAATATTGCTTTTCTTCTTCTTCATTTAACCTACTCACCTCAGAGACTCAATAAAGACTTACAGGATTCCTTTGTATTCTTAATTTTTCATCAAACTCAAAAACACAGACCTTAGTCTAATTATCAATAAAAAAGAAGTAACCAGTAACAGGGACTAGAGTGGCATGATTTCAGAAGAAAGGGCAGGAATACCAAGTGTTTATTGAGTTCCTGCTATGTCCTTGGCATTCTCTTTGACATGAGGAATGGCAAGAAAGATGAATCATAGTTTCTGGTCTCAAAAAATCTGCAATCCAATTGAACAGATATAACAAGCAAGGGTGAATAATACCATAGGATATTTATTGAGTTCTTCTTTCTTAGGCTCTGTACCCAAAGCATGGGTTACATCAGCTCTTCAAATGTAACAAGAAATGGTAGGTCTGATTCTACCCATTTTCCAAGTAGAAAACATGAACCTTCCAGAAGATAATCCCTCCAGGTCAGTCCTGGATTCAAACATAGCACTGTGATACCAAACCCCTTACCCTTAACCATTGCCCGGATGGGGCTCAGATTTTAAAAGACAAATTACAGTACTTCTTTGCAAGTAAATTGGAATAATTTTCCTGAAACCGAAATGAGAATGTAGGCAGTTTCTGTGACACGTGTCAATGGTCATGAGAGAATATACTCATGAAGAAAATAGCCCTTAAGCTCGCCCCGTGGTCCCGTGGATCTGTCACTTGGTTCAACAGTGTTTGAACGGAACAGATCCGGGGACTCCCTTCCTCCAACCTTCCGCCACTTTCCAGTCTCCTTGCCGGGCGTCGCCTTCGGGACCATCTTCTGGGCCACCCGCTCTTCTTGGGACCAGCTGACACTGTGTGTGTGTGTGTGTGTGTGTGTGTGTGTGGTGACTTCCGAACCGACCCATCATGAGCTCTCAGATCCGTCAGAATTATTCCGCCGAAGCCGAGGCTGGCGTCAACCGTCTGGTCAACCTGCACCTGCGGGCCTCTTACACCTACCTCTCTCTGGGCTTCTTTTTCGACCGCGACGATGTAGCCTTGGAAGGGGTGGGACACTTCTTCCGCGAGCTGGCCAAGGAGAAGCGCGAGGGCGCCGAGCAGCTCTTGAAGCTGCAGAACCAGCGCGGCGGCCGCGTCCTCTTCCAGGACGTCCAGGTCCCAGGATGAGTGGGGCAAAACCCTGGACGCCATGGAAGTTGCCCTGGCCCTGGAGAAAAAACTCAACCAGGCTCTTTTGGACCTGCACGCCGTGGGCTCCGCTCACACAGACCCCCATCTCTGTGACTTCCTGGAGAACCACTTCCTGGACGAGGAGGTCAAGCTCCTCAAGAAGATGGGCAACCACCTGACCAAGCTCCGCAGGGTCGCCAGCCCCCAGGCCGGGCTGAGCGAGTATCTCTTCGAGAGACTCACCCTCAAACACGACTAGGAGTCTGCGGCACCCAGCCACCTGCGAGGGGTCCCCACCTCCCCCCGCCAGCCTTAGCCCCTCTGCCCAAATCTGCCTCTGCCCCTGCCCTGCCAGGCGCAGTGTCACCGCCCTGGAGCCCCTCCCCCAAACCGGGGACCAAATGGAAACAGTAAAGTTTCCTTTTGCAGCATCAAAAAAAAAAAAATAGCAGTGAACCAGCCCCTGGTTTTATAACACCTTGAACTGCCCTTGACAAATGATCTGGTTGTGAATGTCAGTTGTCCTGTAGCCCCAAGGAGATAAACCTCTTCTGGCCACTGACCCAGTGAACTAGCTACAAGAGCGACTCCCCAACTTCAAACTGCTGTGGCGTTCAAGTTCCGCCACCATTCTACGCATTCCTGATGTGT
Organism: Nesogale talazaci; assembly: GCA_004026705.1. NCBI lineage: Eukaryota > Metazoa > Chordata > Mammalia > Afrosoricida > Tenrecidae > Nesogale > Nesogale talazaci. The sequence continues at coordinate 2,925 of PVJH01014720.1, read as the reverse complement.
TTCCATGATAAAGTGTTCACTGATGCACAGATAGCTGTGAAGCCAGAAAAGGGGGAAGCATGACTTTTAGAATAATGTTTCAAGGTCAGATGTTACCCGACTCTGCAGGATCATGTTTAATTCTTGTATTATAAAAGTAAAGACCGAGTTTCTCAATGTCTCTGGGATAATGTTCAAATCAAGTTGTTGAAGAGAGGGTTCTTATCCATTTGGGGGACGATCAGAATGTAGTGGGATTATTTGATGGCATTTGGCAAGAAGGCTGTTTTCGGCAATAGTTGCAGTGATCAAACAGCAATAAGTTAAGAGCTGTGTTCTGTTTTGATACAAATTTTGACATCCCTATAATTCTCTATTGTTGCAAACTCATTGTGGTAGATCTTGAAATGCCTCACTCATTCTCCCAGATTTGTAATGTAGAGAGATTGCTGGTGGTCAACCGTCATTAAGGAAAATTTGCACTGAAAAAGTGGTGCGATCAAACATTATTTGTGAAAATTTAGACATGCTATTTCATGGATTAAAGTTAATCAGAGTATGACCTGTAGACAACTATCCAGGAAGTTCCTGGCTAAGAGGATTTACTCCAACAGGGAGGGGGGTTATTATACTGAGATAGTAATTTGCATTTTGTTTTTCCCTGCTCCCCTCGTCCAAGACAACAGGGCAGCCAGGCCCTCTGCACTGTGGGCATTGGAGGAGATTTTTGTTTTAGAAGTTTCTTGAAAACATCCTTCCCCTCTTCTTGTACTTCATTCTCTGGAAGATTGGGTTCCTTAAGGAAACTCCTTGTGAGGGGGGAACAAGGAAGAGGGAGGGCTTCTGATGGGAGAGAAGCAGATACAGGCTTGGAAAGCAGGAAAGAAAGAGAGATCGAAGGCCCTCTTGGCAATGAGGGTCCTTGCTGTGCATGCTTTCAAAGACAGTCATAGATTCCAAGGACATGGCGTTCCCATGATATTAAGATAGGTTCCAAGGACATGGCATTCCCATGATATTAGGACACCGGGCCCTTAGACAGGAGAATCCCACCTCAAGCAAACACTGGAATACCGCATGGGACGGTGAGGCAGAAGAGGCCTCCATATGTAAGGAAGTGGGAGGCAACCACAAAGATCTCAAAAGCTTCGCTGACACTGTGTCCCAATTTCCATGCAACATTTTAGGGCTTTTCTTTTCTTATCCAAAAGTTAGAAAACCAAAAAGGTAGAACATTCTCAGCATATCTTAAACTAGGGGTGGGTGGGGGAGGGAATCAAGTCTCAACTTGCAATCTTCAAAGATTCTAAGAAAAAACTATTGAATGTTGCAGGAAGCAGCCAAAGAAGAGAGGAAGAATACATAGTCACATACCAAAAAGGACTAGTTGACTTTCCACCATCTCAGCGGGGAGTATAGGAACCAGAGGCAACTGTGCTGAGAGAATTTCAAGCTGTGCTGAAAGCGTTATCCAAAAACAAGACTCCAGGAGGCTGAGCCCCGGTGGCGTAGTGGTCGTGCGATGGACTGCGGCCCACTGGGATGGAGGTTCAATTCCAGCAGTGGGGTTGGGCCTCCTATTCCCACCACTAGAGAGCAGTGATGCCCCCTCCCCCCAAAAAAAACAAGGCTCCAGGAAAGTCTTGGATATCCTTGAATATCCTTGATATCAATAGAAATGACACAACAAGCTGCTGAAGCACTAGAAGCACTTACTCACCTATGACAGGAAGTTCAGAAGACAGCCACTTGACCAATTAACTGGAAGAGATGAATTTTTGTACCCATCCCAAAGACATGTGGCCCGACAGGTCCAAATGCTCAAACTAAAGAACAGTATCTTTGATAACACATGTAAGTAAAGTTTTGTGAAAAATCATCCAACAATGGTTGCAGCCATATTCCAACAGGGAACTGACAAGGTTCAAGTGGGATTCAGAAGAGGACATGAAACAAGGGATATCAATGTTGATGCCAAATGGATTTTGGCTGAAAACAGAGAATACCAGGAAGATGTTTACTTATAGTTTCTTGACAACGTCAAGGCATTCACCTTGTAGGGATCAAGGCAAACTATGGACAACTTTGAGAAGAACGAGAATTCCAGAACACTTCATTGCACTCGTGTGGAACATATGCAGGCATCAAGAGGTAGTTGTGGGAACAGAACAAGGGAATATGCATGGTTGAAAATCAGGAACAGTATCCAACAGGATGGTGTCCTCTTACCACAATCAATCCATGTGCTGAGCAAATTCACAGAGAAGCTGGCGTATATAAAGAAAAATGAAACACTAGGAATGGAGAAAGGCTTGTTAATAACTTGAGATATGAAGAGGACATAAACTTGCTTGTTGAAAGTGAGGGGGACTTGAAACCCTTGCCAATTAAGATCAAGAATTACAATGTTCCACGTGGCTTATGAGTCAGTGTGAAGACCCAAATCCGCACAACTTGACCAACAGGTAACATCAGGATAAGTGGAGAAAACGTTTAAGTTGTCAAGGATCTTGTCTCACTTAAATCCCCAATCAAGACTCATGGAAGTCCAGCAATCAAAAGCTGGATTGTCTTGGCCAAATCTGCTGTGCAAGAACCTCTTTAGAGTCTTGGAAAGCAAGGATTTCACTTTGAGGATTAGAGGGTGCCTGACCCAAACCAGGGCATTCTCCAGTACATTATATGCATGTGAAAGGTGGGCACTGCGGGAAGACCAACGAAGAAGGGATGCATCTGAATTGTGCCACTGGCAAAGAATGTTGAAAGTCCCAAGGACTGCCAAAAGGACAGACCCATCTGTCTGGGAAATACAGGCAGAGTGCTCCTTAGAAGCACGGAAGGCAAGACTTCCTCTTACACACTTTGGATATCCTGTCAGGAGGGACCAGTCCCTGCAGAAGAGCATAATGCTTGGCAAAGTGGAGGGGCAAAAAAGAAGAAGGTCCT
>PVJH01014719.1:36776-56000 GCA_004026705.1 Nesogale talazaci | reverse complement strand
GAGGAGGGTAGAGGTTTGTGGGGAGCTTGTGGGTGAAGACAAAAGGAGGCAACTGGAGCAGAGGCAGAAGGCATCTGGGCGTCACCTGGAGGCTGGCTCCACCCTGGGGTAATGAGGGGTCACTGGTGCAGAATCAATCCTGAGCCACAATCCTCCAGGCCAGGTGACAAAAGGTGTGAGAGAGGCCCAAGAAAGTCACTAGAGAAGAGACAGAAAGTCCAAAAGTGGTGACAATACAGAACTGAGCACCCTTGCTGACCAATGGCAGCTAGGCATGGTAAGGAGAGAAGAGAAAGTGGCCTTGGAAGGTGTCTTCCTAGCTGGCCACCCTGATGCTCCAACATCAGGGTGAAACACGGAGATAGCCAACAGCCACCCCCCACCCCCACCCCTCAGCCTGGCCAGTCTGCTGGGGGCTGAGACCTCAGTTCCACAGGTGTGTCCCCAGAATGTGTCAGTCAAAGGGGTGGTCACCAAGACCCTGGGGGGGAGGTCACGGGGGGGGGGGTGGGAAACGACACAGACCAAGGAGCGTATTGAAAGCAAACCCTAGGAAGCAGTGGCTTAGGAAAAGATGTGACAAAACTGACAAGACAGATCAAAGATGGGCAGCTGGAAACCCCAAAGGAAGCTCAGGGCTCGGGGAAGATGAACCCACAGGTACACTCCCCTCTGGAAATAAACAGGATCGAATGGATAAGACACACTTCAGACACTAACAGGGAGGACCAGAACACAGTCTGAAGAGAACCTGACATAAAAATAAATCTTCATAGAATTTCCACTAGGGTGGCACTAACATGCAACCAGCTCCACAATCTCTCCCACCTGCGGGACACAGTTGCAAGGATAACTATCAAAATGCCATTCTATTTCCTTGATGCCAGAATGTTTTCAAATTTCTTTTTTTTGGGGGGAGGGGGGCATCACTGCCCTCTGGGGGTCGTGTGAGCTACCCAGCACTGCTCCTAAGAGCCGCCGCTGGATTTGAACCGCCAAACCCGCGGGTCGCAGTCCCACACTCAACCACTTACGTCACCGGGGCTCAGCCCCAAATTTCTAAACATAACCTGAATTTAGTGCAGTGCCCATGGAGTCCTGGTGATTCAGCCATGAAGGTGCTCGAAGCCCCCAGTGGATAAAATGTGAAGTCATCTGCTTCTATGACACTGACAGTCTGACAAACCCTGTGGAGCAGTTCTGCTCTGTCCTCTAGGGTTGCTGAGTGGGAACACATTTGATAGCAGTGAGGCTGGGTCTGTGATGTTTATTTCTTTAACTCATCCTCTCTCCCCACCATCATACATTAAAGATAAACATTAGACTCGAGGAGGTGGGACACCTCAGTCCCAGGCTGTAGTAGGTACTTACAAGGCTATAGTTAAGCAGACACAGGGAAGGAAGGGGAGCAAGGTCGATATCCTGGCAACATGGGCATTTCCAGGGAGAATGAGTGGTCAGCATGCCCAGTGCTACAGAACACAAGGGAGACCAGGGCCAAGGGCCCCTCAGAGGGCTTGTCTGCAGACAGGGAGGGAGGGTGACCCATCTGTAAACCAGGACTGAGAGCAGAGAAGGTGGCCAAGGAGAAGATGCGATTAAGTGGCAGGACTGGAGGCAAACAGTGGTAAAAGAAGGGGAAGAGTGGGCCCAAGGCAGCTAAGAAGTGAATGACCGTGAGTGGCGAATCAATCCCCTTGGACAAGTTCTTGCCTTTTTCAGTGGCTCAACTGGTGGATCTTGCAGGCTTGCCATGCGGCACACACCACTCTCTAGGTGTGGATCCCAGAGTTCCCACCCTCACCAAGATCGGTTTGAGTGGGAGGAACGCGCAGCCATGAAGAGAGGCAGGATCCCAATCCTCAGCGAGCGCCCCAGGATCTCACAGAAATGGCACACACAGCAAGGCCTGGGCAGACGAGCACACCCTCACTACACATCAGGTCACCACGGCCCCCTCAGTGGCCCAAAGATGGATTCTATCTAAGTGCCCATCAACAGGGATGGCTAAGTAGACCGTGGGCAAAGAATACCAGCAGCAAAGAAAAGGGGGCTCCAGATCCATTAGGCTCAAGGATGAACCTGAAGGAGGCTCCATGTTGAGAAAAATAAGCCAATCTCTCTCCCTCCCATCACCCCACCTCCCACACACTCCAAGTATTGATTGTTCTCACTTTTATAAAATAAGTCAATCTCACACAAAAACACACATGCAATCTAAGTACCGTGTGCTCTCACTTTCATGAAAGGACACAAACAGGTAAATAAAAATACAGGGAGGAGGAGAGTGTTTCACTTTCTAGCTAATTGACACTGACGATGAGGAAGGTTCGCATCGAGGGAGGATACCAGTACCACAGTGATGTCCCTAAAGTATCAGAAGGAAAGGCGACCTGTGGGGAGTTGCTGTAGCACCACCTGGGAAACCTGTGAGAATGGAACAGGGGAGGAGGGACCTGTTTCTCTAGGCCTTATGAGTTTCCCACCTGGGATGCCATTCTGCGTTCATTCATTTTATTGAGGAAATTTTATGAATTTTCCTGTAAACTTTGACAGGTTTTAAAATAAAATATAATCACCAGCAAAATATGCATATGAGTGGGTGTCTCATAACGTGTCTAGGTATGTGAATATTATACACTTGCATGCATTATGTGTCTGCACACAGCCATTCCTGGGTTAAGCTCAGCACAGTTGCCCAGTCAGGGCTACTATTCAGAACACCTGAACACTGCACAGGATTGCATTTCTGAGTTTAAAAGATTAGGACTAAATTTCATGGACCATTCAGTCAATTGGTGAGTAATGGCTGGGGTCTTAAATGCTTATAAGTAGTCATCGTAGACTCAACTATTGGTCTTTCTTCATCTGGAGCAAAAAAAAAAAGAAAACCTTATACGCAAAATAAACCAGTCCACAGAATCGTCTACTTGAATTACAGCCTCATCTACCCTGAAATCAGAAGAACTAGATGGTGCCCATCTCTTAGTACCAATAATTCTAATCAGAGCAACAATAAATGGAGCTTGAGAGATGGGGAGGAAAATGGAGAAAGAACAGAAGCTGCGGGGGGGAGGGGAGGTGCCTATCTAGGAATCTATCTAGATAGGCTAGGAGCCTATAGCCCTGGCATGCTCTTTAAAGTTTGTATCAAAATTTAACCCTGGGCCACATTGTAGCTAAGTAACAAATCAGTTCCCAAGTTAACAAACATCACAGGAAAGTACTAAGCTCCTTTACAAAAAAAAAATACAAACGGGCTAAGCCCCGGGGGCGTAGTGGTTGTGCGAGGGACTTCGGCCCAGTGGGTTGGAGGTTCAATTCCAGCTCCCAGGAGCAAAGGCTGGACCTCCTACACCCACCACCAGAGGGCAGCGATGCCTAAAAAAAATAATAATTAAAAAAAAACAAACAAACATATCTATCTGAGATTTTGGAGGAAGGTGGGGAAGAAAATGGGACCCAGTGGCGGGAAAGAATAAGAACAATCCCTGCACTGTGACAGACAAAACCAACATCAGTGAACAATCTTTGCAGACACCTGTGAACAAGGTACAGAACTGGCACATAAACCTGCACGAAGTACAATAAGATATTATTTTTAAAAAGTCACTCAGAAGGCTGAGCCCCGATGGCGTAGTGGTTGTGCGTGGGGCTGCGGCCCACTGGGACGGAGGTTCAATTCCAGCAGTGGGGCTGGGCCTCCTACTCCCACCACCGGAGAGCAGTGATGCCCCCCAAAAAGCTAGTCTCTCCCACCGCCGCCAGAGAGCAGTGATGCCCCCCCCCCACAAAAAAAAAGCTAGTCTCAGAAACCCATAGGCCAGTTCTACCCTGTCCTTTAAGGCCACCGAGTCCACATCGACTCAATGGCACTGAACTTGATTTGGTTTTGCACTTGTAAAAGATCACTTCGTCTGGAGAAAACTTGTGGAAAGAAATGAGGGAATGAAGCAAAGAAGAATTAAGAGGGTCACCAGGAGGTATGGATCAGGCCTTCCAGCTAAAAGTGGTGAGAAATATTTATTTCACAAAAGGAGTATCCAAGGGTGTAAGGGAAACCAAGGGGGTTTCCAAACTGAAGGAAGGACTATTTCTTATTGAAGACAGCATGAGAGGGGTTCTGAATGAAGACTAGGGTTTGGTTTAGATGTGGGCTCACAGTGACATCCAACCGCCCCACCCCACACCCACGAACAACAGAATGGTTCTCACAACCCATCTGAGCCCACTGCTTTAGTCACTGTGTCAATTCAGCTCATCAAGGGTCTCCCTCTCTTCTACTGACCCTCGGTTTTAAGAGACATCAAAGAAAGCCTGGTGGCAGAGTGAAGGGCTTTGCTGCTCGTGGAAAGGTCATCGGTTCAAACCCAAAGGGCCCCCTTGTCCACAGGAGAGGCAAGAGGAGACCATCTGTTTCAGTAAAGATGGGAAGCTTTGGAAAATCCCATGGGGGCAGTTCTAGTCTGACCAACTGGGTCCCTCAAAGTTAGAATTAGCTAGATGGCAGTTGAGTGGGCCTCAAGTAACGCGTGGAACTGTGGAAGAGGCAGCTGGAATTCCCACCCTGCAAGATAGGGGTGTCCACAGTACAGGGAAGCTACCAAAAAAACCAGCTGAGTGGGGCACTATCAGTTATAGGGAGGGTTCTTAACCACCCCAAGTCATGGGCCTGGCCTGACTACAGAGCCAAATGTTGGCTTTCCCCCTTTTCAGCCTCACTGCCCTGGCCAAAGGGCTGTGAATTGGCAACAGGCCCACTGGACCAGAGACCCAAGGAGAAGGCCAGAAGGCTCAGCCGGGTGCTGGGCTGGCAGGTCCCTGCTGGGGCTGGCTGGCGGCATATGGTCAGCCTCTGCTGCTGCAGCCTAGAGCCCACCCTGGCCGCAGGACCTCACTGATCCATGTCATCCTCCGTTGGGTCTCCCAGCACAGGGCCCGGCAGGATCGGTGGCCAGGGAAGGAAGGTCCACGGCCCCCCAGCCAACCTGCCCGGGGCACGAGGTGGGGTGCGGAGGGGTGCCGAGGTACATGCACACACATGCAGTTAGCCAGGCAGCTGGGTCCTGCAGAAGCCACCCGGATCCCGACCGTGACTCTCAACAGGTGGCCACCTCCCGAGGTTTTGGCAACATTTCCCCCCCGAGCCAACTGTCCCACTGGAAGCCCACCCCGGGAACCTACATGCCGCCAAGTCGCTAGCATTCAGGGGAGCATCCCGGGTGCACGGCGGACTCAGGGAGCGACTTCTCGGCCGTCCCAAAGGGCCTCAAGCCGCAGGCGTGGCCAGGGCTCCTTTCCCGCCCGGGCAGCGGGGACAGTGAGGCTCGGCCCCCTACTCCCCGCCCAGCGCCTTGGCCGCCATGTTGCCTCGCAAAGGCCGGGGCTCCGCGTGGCTCGTCCGCCTGGCGCTCCACCCCGTCCCGTCCCGTCCCGCTGGGCGGCAAGCGCCCGCCATGGAAAAAGGGCGCGCCTCGGGAAGGCCGCGTCGTCCGCCCGCCCGGCCCGCGGGGCGCCCTTCGCGCCCCGCACCTACCTCGGGCGCCTTCGGCCTGCCGGAGCCCGCCCTCAGCAACAGGAAGACCCTCAGAGGACAGAAGCTACCGCGTCCACCAGCGAGGACGCGCCGTCCCGGCACTCTTTCTCCGGTCGACGGACGCCGTCTGCTGCCGCGCCGGGCGAGCGGAGGGCGGGTCTTCCCAGCACGCAGCCAATCCCGGCACGTCACCGCCCCGCATTGGCGGAATTGTGGAGCGGGCTGCAGAGTTCACCAATCGACGACGCGAAGCCGTCGCAGCCTCGGCGCTCCAGCCAATCGTACGGCTGCATGGGCGGGACCAAGCCCTAGGGCTGCGGCTGCGCTAACGGTCGCCGACGGGGTGGAGTGGGGGTACGGGGAGGGGGGGCGCGGGGAGGCGGTGAAGGGCCCTACTAGAGGAGGGCGATGGCAGCCAGGAACGCTGGGAACAGGAGTGCGAGGGAAGCGCATGGGATGCCGGGAATGGGGAGCGCGAAGGGTACCGTCAGCTTTGAAGCCCAGGAGCTGTCGGGATCTTGCTCACACTGGCGCTAGACAGCATGGATTTGTTAAGCATAATCACTGAAAGATATATATATAAGTAGATGGAGAAAGGTGACGTCTTTCTTAATTATAAGAATGTAATTTGAATAGGGAAAACTCTTTGGCGGACACATCAAACTTGGGAAAGTGGAGAGGCAGCGACAAAGAGAAAGACTCTTCATGAGATGGATGGATTGACTCAGGCTACAGTCATGGGCAGAAACACGAGAAATGAAAAATTGAAGCCGGACGGGAGTCCACTATGAGTCACTACCAACTTGATGGCACCAAGCAATAGTCCTGGTGGTAAACAGGGTTTTACATTATGCTGCTAATAATCATAGCGTCAGCGGCTCCAGACCTCCAAAGGCCCCAGGAGAAAGTCTGCTCTCTAAACACTGAAAAGCCTCAGAAACCAACAAGGGGCAATTTTACCCTGTCCTGGGTCACAGTGATTCTCCTGAATCAGTGAGAAGTAGAGTGTTACAGAGTTGCAATTTTGCTTCCTAAAATACCGATCGATTACAAAAGAGAAACAGTAGCTGAGTCGTAAGTGAGCAAGCAGGGTGTAGGCGGGGAACTGTATAGCTCGGGAAACTCATCGTGTGGCGCCATGACTCAGAAATGGCAGTGAGGTCGGAGTTTGGGACGATAACAGATGTAACAGACACGTCACGCATGGATGCTAAAATTAGTAGCCCCAGTTTGGAAAACAGGGAGCTCTGGTAATGTAGTGAGTTACTATGCATTGAGCGGCTCACCATGTCAACAGTTCGAACCCATCCAGCTGCTCCTCAAGGGAAAGATGAGGCTGTCAACTTAGATTTAGTCTCAAAATCCCCAAAGGGCAATTCTGCCCTCTCCCATGGTGGCAATAAGTGAGAATCGACTTCATGGCAGTGAATGTTTAGAGCAACGGTTCTCAACCTGTAGGTCGAGACCCCTTTGGGGGTTAAACAACCCTTTCATGGGACCATCGGAAAATAAAATTTACATGTTGCTTACCTTACCTGCTTCCTTTGAGGAGGATAGCATTGAACCAGACAAAAGAGTTACACTGATCATTTCTGTGAAAGAACATTTGCACATGCTTGCAGACGAACTTCCGTTGTACTTTACAAATCTACCTGACACCGTTTGCACTCGCCAGAAGCCCCTTCACAGGCAAAGTTGAAGATGTTCCTGAGACAGCACAAGAGGAGTTCACTGAGTTTATTAACAGCGATGCAGTGAGAACTGATTTCCCTACAATGCCAGTTACAAAATTCTGGATCAAGTGTTTGCACTCATATCCTACTCTGTTGCTCCTTCTTCCTTTCCACAACATATCTTTGTGAAACAGGGTTTTCCAGTTTGTTGGCTATCAAGTCTACATACAGAAGTAGACTTGTGGAAGATGATCTTCCAAAGATTCTTTGTACTCTTGCAAAGACTTCCCTGACAATTTTTGATCTGGTGAGGTAGAAGCTACCTCAACCTTCACACTATTTTTTTTTGCAGTCCCCTCACCCCCTCACACTATCGACTTTTTATGCCTACTGTCACAAAACGTAGCTTACTGTTGTTATATTAAGACTGTCGGGGCTGAGCCCCGGTGGTGTAGTGGTTGTGCGCGGGACTGCGGCCCACTGGGATGGAGGTTCAATTCCAGCAGTGGGGCTGGGCCTCCTACTCCCACCACCGGAGAGCAGTGATGCCCCCCCCCAAAAAAAAAGACTGTCACCGATGCTACACCATGTTCAAGATAAAATTTCATTTATTTGTAATTAGAAACAAATATTTCACAATATATAACTAAATATTGTCTTTTTTTGTTGTTGCTGCTTTGTTTTTGGGGCATCCCTGCTCTCCAGTGGTGGTAGTGTATATATATATAAAGAACTGTATTCAAGTGTCCTGGCATTAGAAAGATTGAGAACCACTGGTTTAGAGTGTTACAGATTTGCAAGGCTGCTCCTTATGATACTTAATTACAAAAGGAAAAGCATAACTCTTCAATGGGGAGGAGGGACAAGACACCAGTGAAGACACCACCTGAACCAAGTGATCAAGACACTTGACTGTGGAAGGCTGCAATCTTCAGCGGGCATCTTACCTCCTAGGTTTGGGGCAAAAGTTCAAGCCATTTGGGTTCTTTGTTACTTCTTCAATGCCTGTTGGCCGTTAGACCAGCAACATGGCTACTGGAAGTATGATTGAAAGCAGACTAATATGCAGAATGTGCTCACTCAAAAGACTAGGAAACTGGGCTGAGTCCCGGTGGCATAAGTGGTTGAGTGCGGGACTGCGGCCCTCGGGCTTGGCGGTTCAGATCCAGCGGTGGCTCTCAGGAGCAGTGCTGGGTAACTCCCACGACCACTGCCACGAGGGCAGTGATGCCCCCCCCTAAAAAAAAAGACTAGAAAACTTGTTAAGACAATTTTTTTTAAAGTAGTTATGTTAGTCTGGGAAGACTAGAAAAATAAATTCATAAACATGTATATGAATATGAGAGTTGTATAGAAAAGGTAAATGTACATTAAGAAAGCACTCCGGGCTGAGCCCCAGTGGCGTAGTGATTGTGCGCAAGACTGCGGCCCACTGGGATGGAGGTTCAATTCTAGCTCACAGGAGCAAAGGCTGGGCCTCCTATTCCCACCACCAGAGGGCAGTAATGCCTAAAAAAACTTAAAAAAAAAAAAAAGCATTCCAACCCAGTTCAGTCCAAGGCCACAAGTCTGATATTAGCCCATATGTCTGATACTAGACTATAAAGTCTTCTTCAGACTCACAAGAAATATGCAATGACGCTGAATACAAGTGATCACAACTCAAATAGGTGGAACGCCTTTGGATTCAGTGGCGTTGTAAGCATCTCAGCACTGGCAGAGGTCTCCAAGCAGTTCCTGTGGCATCAGAGGTCTGGTGGCATCCATGTGGCTCGTCCGGCTGAGGACACTAGGGTAGCCCCATGTGGCTTCTCCTCAGGGATGTCTTGCAGGAAGTCAGCCTTGTCAGTAGAAAGTCTCCAAGGATGAACCGAGATAGTGTCTCCACCTCCACGAAGGAATTACTGTATTTCCCAGAATTCACAGAAGACCATGCCCACACTGAGGTCTCATTGCCTATCTCCAGATTGACAGGCTAGACTCCACCCCTACACTCTTAATCCTCAAATTGGCACCAGATTGGGTGACTGCCACAGTAGCCAATCAGACATTATCTAATTTAACACTCAGGGCTCCTGGTATTACCTTGCGCTATGAATCAGTGTTACAAGGACTACAAAACCCTAGAACCAGTCTTAAGACCTATTAACTTAAAATTAAACGCTGATTCCAGTCATGCCTCCTCCCATCTGAAATAGTAGTGGTTTGACCAGCAACCAATCACAATCTTATAATGATTTCCTTTGTACTATTTTTCCCCAATGATTTTATTGGGGGTCCTTTGTACTATTATGGCGAATAATGAACACAGAGTTGCGAGTGGGTGGGCTCCATCAGTTTCTCTGCTGTGTGCATGCTGACACATCCCTCTTTTTTTTGTTGTTTGTTTTTTGTGGCATCACTGCCCTGGTGGGAATAGGAAGCCCAGCCTTGCTTCTGGAGAGCTGCAGCTGGATTTGAACTGTCAACCCTGTGGGCCGCGGTCCCGCACACAACTTCTAGGCCACCAGAGCTCAGCCTGATACATCCCTCTTCAGTGATGACTGTCTTGGTTTTATCTTTGTCCTATTGAAGGTTTAATAAAAGGGTTTCCAGGCTGAGCCCCGGTGGCGTAGTGGTTGTGCGCGGGACTGCGGCCCACTGGGATGGAGGTTCAATTCCAGCAGTGGGGCTGGGCCTCCTACTCCCACCACCGGAAAGCAGTGATGCCCCCCAAAAAATAAAATAAAATAAAATGGTTTCCACAGAACAATAGGTTTAAACATGACAATTGTGAGGATGACCCAGAACCAGCAATGTTTTCTTCTGTTATACATGAAGTTGCTATGAGCGTATTGGTCCCTCGCCGAAATGAAGGTGTTAACCTGTGGAGAGCCTGCTGGTGGGTACACAGGCTTTCTAGTAGTTTAGTAGTTAGTTTCAGTGACTTCAAAACAAAAAAGGTTAGAAGAGGGGAAGAGGAGGTCTGAGATGTGGAATCTGGGTTCCCCTCAGGGAGGTACCTGGGACCTTTTCCATACTCCCTCCTACCCTCTGCTGTTGTTGACTGGTCTTTCCAGCCATCAGTACCAGGAGTCTTCCGGTAGACTGTCCTGCGGGTCTGGCTCCTGGACTGTCAGGAGTCCTTATGATGGGACAGCTGCTGGCCTTGGCTCAGCACCAGTCAGAGTCCTTTGGAAATCAAAACCCCATTTTAGCCAGAGTCACATTTAGGGGATCTCCTGGTCCCAGGCAAACCCCAGACCTTGGTTCTGTCCAGTAGAGTCAGTTTCCACCTTGCTCAGAGTTAACTGAATTATGGCAAAATGTTCCAGGCGAGGTCCTCAATCACAGGCTCTGGCATCAGTCAGGGATGACTGCACCACCAATTGGAACGCACTCAATGGGATCAAACTCGGGGCAAGTCGAGTATGGACCTCAACCCCTGGGGTCCCAGGTCCGGGCCTGGCATTGGGAGACTCTCCCAAACTGGCCAAGCATCAGGAGGTCTCCCATGACCTCTCCTGAGCACGAGACCCCCTTCTCAGCAGCAGACTCCAGCTGGGCCTTCTCAGGTCATGTAAACGACCTACGGTCCTGGGCAAACATGCTTGGTCTGTCTGGACCAGACAGGCCTTTTCTTGTTTCTTAGATGAAGGAATTCACCAAATAACAAACACATTCAAGTTCAAATTGCCGAAGCCAATGCATGAATTCTTTAATCTTTCTAACAATCGGTGTAACCAAAATACCACTTAGATTGACCGGGGTGGGGGTCGGGGGTGGGGTTGGCGGGGCTCGCCACGGTAAGCAGGTACCTAGCCATGAGTCCAGTGGTGGGTTTACTCATTTGGCAGCCACCACGTCCATTCTGAAGGGGGAAGAGCTGAAGCATGTCCTGGCATTGGACTTGTTATGTTCTACACACCCTTCTGCATCTCTTCGGTGCAGGTGAGGTGTGCAGCCCCGCAGTAGATTCCAACTCAGGGGTGACTAGCTCCAAGAGGTTTCAAAGCTGTGATGACCTCTGGGGACCAGGGCCCCAGGCCTTCTGAGGCGCCTGGGAATGCCAACCATTCCATTCAGCTTGTTTACCATCCTGGGGCTCCCCTCCCCCTCTCCATGAAATTTCTACTTCAGTATGGTACTTCGGGTGGCACCTCTGAAAGATCAAAGAACGTGTGCATTGCCTTGGCAAATTTGGACTTTATTTTCAATGTGTGGAGAGTGTCAGGCCTGGAGTCTCTGAAAAGGGAAAGGCATGTGTGTTCCAGATGGACCAGCCATGTTTGCCCAGGGCTGCACTGCACCCCACCCCCCCATCTTTACATGGCCTGAGAAGGCCCAGCTGGAGTCTGCTGTTGAGAAGGGGGTCTCAGGCTGAGCCCCGGTAGTGTAGTGGTTGTGCGCGGGACTGCAGCCCACTGGGACGGAGGTTCAATTCCAGCAGTGGGGCTGGGCCTCCTGCTCCCACCACCGGAGAGCAGTGATGCCCCCAAAAAGAGAAGGGGGTCTCGTGCTCAGGAGAGGTCATATGAGACACCCCCCTCCCCCAATGCTTGGCCAGTTTGGGAGAGAGGCCCCCAAGTGCCAGCCCTGAACCTGGCATCCCAGGGCTAAAGCACACACCCTACTTGCCCCAAGGCTCACTGTGATGGAGTTTATTCCACCTCAAGGGACCCTGGTGATGGGATGGTTATGCGGTGGATGGCTAACTGCAAGATCAGCAGTTCAAAACCACCAGCCACACTGTGAGAGAAAGGTGAGGCTTTCTATTCCAGTCAGAGTGCCTGGGAAATTCACAAGGGCTGTTCGATCCTGTCCCGTAGAGTTGTGGAGTCTCCTTGCCTGGTGCATGTCAAAACCACCCTTCCCTCCATCCCCTCACTTCCTCCTTCCTCCCAGAGCCCAAGCCTGGTCGTTCCCCCTCCAGATGATCCTCCAGGAGCTCCCGGGCAGGTTGCAATAGGTCCTCATGGGCAGGGTGGCCCACAGATGGGTAGACTGACCTTGGTTCTCCACCGAGTTTAAGAGGGCACAGGGAGAAAGCAGATGGAGACTCACATGGGGTCTGTGCCCACAGAATGAGCTCTTGCTGGCAGGGAGACACCCTCACCCCCACCCCAGGGCTGCCAGGACAGCAGGCACATATGGGAGAACTGACCGGTGGCACCAAAGTGTTTTACTGGTCAGCAGTCACACCTGGGGTGGCGGGGAAGGACACCCTGAAACGCATGGATTTGGCACGACCTCAAACAAACTTTTATTATCGGCAGCGCCCGTTTCAGTACCCACTCTGAAGAAGGCCGGACGCCAAGACAGGTCAGCTGGCCAAGGGAAATGGTACAGACCATCTGCCACCGGGATTGTCGTTGAGAAAAGCCTACTTCACAATACATGACCTGACTGCCACCTGGACCAGGAGGAACCTGAGTGGGAAGCTGGAGGGGAGCTTAGGGCACACGGAACTGACTACCCAGCATATATAGGACCAGTACACAGGGGACCACCCAGAATACGGGTCTCTGGAACCCCAGGCACCCCCCGCCAGGCTAGGCTGTGGTTGTGCGTGGGCTTCTCTCGGGTCTTCCTGGCTCCACACGTGACCTGCCTCCTCTCTTAGCAGGGTTGATTTGTCATCAACAGAGTCATGGTTATGTCCAGAGAGGCCACCTTTTGACAAGCATCATCTTCTGCCATCCTGGCAAAGCCAAGGTCCACTGGGAGATGAGAGACAGGCCTCGACCTTATCAACGTGTGTGTTTGTGTGTATGTGCGTGTGTATGTGCTCAGGCATGGGAGCACATGAGTTTGTGTGTGCCTGTACCTGAGGGCATGTGTGTCTTGTGTGTAGGTATGTGAGATGTATGTGTGTGTGCAAATTTATATTTGTGCCTGCCCGTAAGTGTATATACATGTGAGTGTGTGCATTTGCAAGTGTGTATCTTATGTCTCCAAGTGTGCACATATACATGTGCATGTCCTATGTGCAAATGTATGGTATACGTGTGCATGTGCGTACATGTCTTGTGTTAATGCACGTGTCTGTATTATATGCCTGTGTGAGCATATCTACTTGTGTGTACACATGTGTGTACAACTCTGAGCTGTGCATGTGTCTGGGGGGTTGGCCGTGTACATTCACATGCACAACACACCTGGGGCCTGGGGCCAGACATGGTTCTCTTCCCTTGCCCCGCAGGCTAGGCATTAACACAGACAATACACAGATCACAGTCCTGATCCCGGCATGCTGTCTGAGTCTCCCATAATTGCGCAAGGTGGGCGTGGAGGGTCCGGTCGGTGCCAGCTCCGGGAGGTGGCGTTAACTCTGGAGCCTGAACTCGTGGGTACTGGTCTCCCAGCGGGTGGGGTCCTCATCCAGCATGCTGCGCTCTACAAAGGTCACCTGGCCATCTGTATCCACAAGGATGATGGTGTTGGTTCTGAAAGAGAGTGCAGGACTAAGTTTCCAGCTGCCCCGGGCCCACCCTCCTTCTCAGAAGATTGCTCCTTTGGGGATGCAGAAGGGCTCACTCCGGGGCTTCTGGGCTGCCAGCCAGATGATCTAATTGCCCCTCCCAGACAGCCCCCCCCCCAGTCCCCACTCAAGCCCCACCCTTCTCTGAGCCCATTACCTCCACCTTGGACCTTACTCACACCAGTCCCCACCACCCCCCACTTGCCTGGAGGTATCTGGGATGCTAGCTGTCCCTGGTCAGGGGGCTCATGGGCCATGGGAAAACCAGTTCTTCTGCCTGGGGTTCTGTGCTGTGTCAGGTCTAGGCCAGCCCTGTCCGCTGTCCATCCACCCAACTCGAGCCCCAATCAAGTCTGCAAGTAGGTCCTGCTCTCCTGAGAGGCTGGGTTCTCCATCCCCAACCCCCTGTCCCTCACCGCCCAACCACTCTGACAACTGATCTCAACTGGCCCCACTCTCCCCAATGAATTCCTCAGGAGCCCGGGTGGCAGAACACTGAGTTGCTTACCACAAGGTCAGCAGTTCAAGCCTACCCCCAGAACCTCCCTGGAACAGTTCCACTGTCTTATAGGGCTGCTATGGGTTGGAATCAGCTCAACGGCAGTGGGTTTGAGTCCATCTCGCTGACCTGAGCTGCCACACATTGACCAGAGCACCCCTGAGCAGACTGAAGGGCTAGCCAGTTCCACCCTGGTTCTTAGTTCCAGCCAGGTGCAGACACATGGAGGCCAGAAGTGGAGGTGAGTTAGTTCTGGGAAAAGACCAAATCACCCAGATGGAGCCCTTGGCCTGCTTCCCCATCCCCCCAGGCCCCACACTCCAAGGTAAAGTAAGCACCAGCAATTAATCTAGCCACCTGGCCTTGCTGCGTCCCGACCCCACCCCCCACCCCAGCCCCCCCAGTAAGCTCTGAGAACCAAGTCCTCCGCCATAGCCCCTGGATCTCCGGGCCACCGGTCCCATGCCCCTTCCTCCTGAGGGTGCTGACCTAGATGCTGGCCTGGTCGCCAGCCGTGAGGCTGCTCTGCACTGACGGGGAGCATCAGCCCCCCCACCGCCCCCCACCATACACACAGCCTCCTGGCAGTGGGGAAACATGCTGGCTATCGTGCCATCTGAACAGAAAAACCAAACGTGGGGGCGGACACCATGGCAGCAATGGCTGGCACCTGTCACTTTCCATGGGGCCCTGCCTTGACCACAGGCTCCCCCATGGGGCCCAGGGCAGGGAAGGGGAGTCGACACTTTCCCTGCTGACACTGGAGCTCCCCTGCCCCCAGGCCTAGGGCAGCAGCAGGTCCTGAAGGTGTAGGCTTGGGGCTGGAGTAGGCAAGGACCCCTGCCTGAGGCTCTGTGGCTGCAGTCTCTGGAATCTCCTGCCATGCGGGGTCCTTGGAGGCATCCTCTGCCCACCCAGGCCTGCCCACTCCAGGCCAGCACTTCCCCTTATCTCTTGACCCCCGTCCCCCGCACACGTGGTCAGAACCACTGTGCCCCCCAAGGTAGACCCTGCATGGCTGTAGGGATTGCAGACATAATGTCACCTCACCCTGGGCACTGCTGGCACCTGATGGTGAGCTGGCCAGGGCCAGAGTTGGGATGAGGTCCTGTCAGTTGTTCATGACCCCACAGTCCAGCACAGTAACCCCCTGACCCTACTAGGGGTTCTTGCCTCTCTTCAGGCCTGGGCTAATCCAACAGCTCCCCCCTCACCCATATCTCCCAGCCCCCAATGAAGAAGACTGCCTCCCGCTCCCACCCTCCAGTGACTCCCATTTCCCGGGCTGAGGCTGCCTGCCAAGCTGAACTGACCCAATCCTGCTCCTTGTCCCATAGAGGACAGGCCAGATCCCAGGACACAGGTGAGCAAGCGAGGGGGAATCTCCACCTCTCCGAGATGCCCCACTCCCACCCTACCCACCAAGGAGGCTCAGCATCTCATCCAGGACTGTAGGGCCCTGTGTCTGACTAGCCCAGCAGAGGACACTGAGAGAAGATGACAGCTGCTTCCAGCTTGGGCAGAGGCTCCAGACCTAGCCCACTGAGTCCACCCTGCCCTGGCTAGCTCAAGACCCCAGCAAGCCTCTATTTCCTGGCCTGAGGCCCGAGGTGTTGGCCCGCCTGCCCATACCTGGTGCCGTAGTCTGGGCAGCGCACGCACACCGCCGCATACTTGTTCAGGATGGGCTGCACGTACTCTTGGCCCTGGTCCACGATGGCCGGGTCTGGCAATTGTCTGGAAGGACAGAGGTGTAGTCCCTGTCCGTCAGCTCCTCTGTTGCCCCTGCTGTGGCTGGGCAGAGCCATTCAGGCTACAATAGCATCTCATTTCTTACACCGCCCCATTTTCCTGTTCCGGCACCTCAAGCCCCTCCCCACCTTCCCACTTGCGATGCCAACACTGAGTCCAAGCCGCTGGGCAGCCAGCTCCTCTAGCCAGGGCCACTGGCATGAGCTGGCCAAAAAGGTTTTCCAAGGCTGATGGAGGCCTGGACACGTGAGCACCAGATACTCAGCGCTCCCCATGCTCTGCTGGTCTGACACACTGGAAGTCCAGTTGGAGCACTACTGGGGTGAAGGGGGCTTCTCCAGGGAGGACAGTGCCAGCCTCTGGGGGCTCATTAGCAGCAGTCTGAGTGGGGAAGGTGGGAGCTATAGCATGGGGAGCTCAGCTGAGGGAGGACTTGTTGCAGGGGACCCTCAACAGAACCCCTGCTAACTGGGCAGCAGTGGTAAGTGAAAGTGGCCTGGGGGTCCCCCTTGTGGCGGTGTACAGACCCTTCATGAGGTGACTGTGGCCAAGTGTGGCTGGGCCGGACTGGGCTAGAAAAACTTCCAGAAAAGGTTTAGCAAGTAGCCAAGCTAAGAGAAGGGATGGGGGTCAAAGTCAGGGAGGGACCTTAATGATTGCTTTTCTGTAGTTCCTCTGTACATTGTGGGACCCCTGGGAAACCCAGGAGAAGACCTTAGGGCAGAAAACGAGGAGCTACAGGGAGGAGGGGACATTGGGGGCTCAGCTCTGGAAGCAGTATGGCATGCCCAGACCTGCCTTCTGAACAGATCCCCAGGGGCAGTAGGCTGGGTGGAGTGGGAATGGGAGTGGACGCTGGGAGATGCAGACAGGATGGCAGTCTGGCCTGGAGGGGAAGGCAGAGAAGCAGGTGGAGGCAACACTGTCTGTCTGTCTGGGCAAGCCCCCTGGCCCCGCTGAGTGCCCCAGGACAAGTGCCCCGGAGGAAAATGCTCCCCGGAGGAGAGTGTTCCTAATACCTGTCAGTGGTCCCAGGAGGGAGCTTCTTTCACTCCACTCTGGGACACGCCGCTGGATGTGGTTCATGTCAGGAGACTCAGTGTCACATGAACACTTAAGAAAGACAGTCAGACCCCAGACTTGATCTAAAGGGACCTGGTCTTTTCTGTGGTTGGTTTGCTCCTCAGTGATCACTACGTACTTGGAACTTTCTGGAATCTCCCACTAGTCTTCCAGCTCCTCTGGGCCCCACATGATCTGAGCCCACTTTCCAGGAGCTTCCAGCTCCCCAGCAGGGCAGCCTGTAGCTGCTCCACCACCCATCCTCCAAATACCTGGCCTGTGCTAGAGACTAGGTGTGGATATGGGTGAGCGGTGCAGTGTTGGCTGAAAAAGTCGGCCTTGGGAGACTCTGCACAGGTCTTGGGCTGGAGCTTTGGATTGGAGGTGGGGAAGGGGAGAGAAGAGACCCTGGCTTTGCTGGGTCACTCCTGTCAGGGCAGCCAAGAGCCCCAGGAAGCTATCTCCAGGTTGCCTATTGCTGCTCCCAGAAGCCCCAGAACCCACCCTCTCCAAATGTGCCCACTTACGCCTCCTCGTTGGTAAGCACGCTGAGGAGCTGGGCGATGAGGGCGTCCTTGGACAGAGTCTGGCTCTGCTCCACAGTCTCCTGGAAGAGCCGCTTCCCGAAGCTCAGTTTCCGCCAGGGCGTGTCCAGCAGCGCATTGCTTAGCCCATAGATGCCTGTGAGGAGCAGGGTCAGCCTGGCCAGCACAGGGCAAGTGGACTTCAGGGTGAATGCCCCAGACCCCCAATCTACAGGGTTTTCAGCCAGGCTGATGTGAAGGGAGAGCCAGGGGAACAGCCAAGAGTAGTAGGCAGATGCAGACCAGGAGGAGGCTGAGGCCTACCTCCCGCCGGTGCCTTGGCCACACAGCAATCAGGTCCAAGAGCACGCTAAGGAGGCCCCGGGTGAGCAGGTGAGGGAAGAGTGCTTGTCGTGAAAGTCAGCAAGCAAAGTACAGCAGGGTCCTCAAGAAGGAGCCCAGAGAGGTGACCAACCCTTCCCCTGGCCCAGTATCTCACTCCCTTATCTGTCTGTCAACTCATCCATGCATCCATCTACCCACACACCCACCCACTTGTCTCACCCATCAATCTGCCCACCCATGCACACACACACCCATCTACTCCTTCAGCCCAGAAGCAAAGCCAAACCACCCATCCATCCATCCGTGCCTGCCTCTCCTTATTTAACAGGAAAAACTTTCTAGTGTACATCCATCTAAAAGGTTGAAATTCAAGGGTGGGAGAATCGGAAACCCAGCGCCAGGAAGACCACCAGTGCAATCAGTCCCAGGCTGGCAATTACAGAAGCTGGCAAACATCGAGGACAACCCCTTGTCTCCCTCAATTAGGCATGGGCCAGGGCTCAGTGAAGGTTCAGTCTAGGCTCCCATTGCCAAGTGAAGCATTCTAGATCAAATGGTGTCCAGATGGAGGGCTCATACCTATTAACAGAAAAGGTACTTATCTTGAGAAGGAAAAAAAAAGGGGTAGACCACATGAACTTGCATGAACTTGAGCTGGACAGGTCTCTGTGAGCAGCCCCACAGTCTCTCCTTGAAAGGAGGTGCTGCTTTGTTTGTTTGAGCAGCCCTCCCCCCTACGCCCCCACCCTGTTTGTCCAAGTACCGAAGGGACTCACCTGGAGTGAGGACTATGGGTTCAGGCTGTCCCCGGTTTCCATAGTAACACATAACGTCTCCCTTGGCTGTGCTGCATGTGAATGGGAGGAGAAGGATCAGGTGGGCCCTCAACCACGTGGGAATAGCCAGCCCGCTCCCACCTGTGCCTCTCAGGCAGGCTCTCTCATCCAAGGTCACAGGGGACCACTGACTTGGGAGGGGGCAGCCTTTCAAGAGCCCTCCTGCCTAAGCCCAATTCCCTCCAAGCAAGGGTCCCACCTGGCTGCCATAGCAAAACCCGGGGGGGCTGAGGGGGGGGGGCCTGGGCCTATGACCTTCCTAACACTGCTCCCCAGTGGGGTGTAAGCTAAAGTGACCAGATTTTAAGCAGGACACCATTGACGGGGATGGGGGGTGGGGGGGTGTCCTTGATTAAAAATTTGGTCTACATGGAGCAAGAAAAATTTTCATAGGATGCAAAAATAGTATTGTAATATATTTATTTTAATTTTGAAATGCCGCGGGACGTTGTTAAACTGTTAAAACGCGGGACAGTCTCGATTTCAAACAATTTTTCCCACATCCCGCAGCATTTTAAAAAGAGTCTCAGGGCTGAG
>PVJH01014719.1:0-36676 GCA_004026705.1 Nesogale talazaci | reverse complement strand
CGTCTCCAGGGGGACCTGCAGGAAGCCTCATGTCCCCTCTAAGGGAGGCTCCTGGGTGCCTGAAGTCCCTCTGTCCAGTACCGACTCCTGCAGGTGGCAGGATCTCAAGGTCCTCCCCAGGGAGAGCATTCTTGGGAACAAGCCAAGCCCGGGACCCTGCTGTCTAGCGAGTGGCCTGGCCAAGAAGAAAGCACCCTGGCCAGAAGTGCCTGTGTGCCGAAGCCCACCTCCCCTCCCCACTGTCCCTGACTCTGTCCTCTGGTGTACCCCGTGCCGACCAGTAGGGTGAGATCCCTCTCCACCTTCTGGGTACGGATCTGGGGGGCACTTGGGAAACCCCAGTGCTATCAAGTTTATTCTGACTCACAATGGCCCTTCAGAATAGAGTAGACTTACCCCATAGGGTTTTTGCAGATGTATATCCTTGTGTGTGTGTGTGTGTGTGTGTGTGTGTGTGTAGATGTAAATCTTGATGGAAGCAGACCCCCTTGGAGTGCCTGATGGATTTAAATCAGCGACCTCCAGGTCAGCAGTCCAGTGCTTAACTCACTGCATCCCCAGGATCATATCCTAATCCCAAACCCATAGCCCTTCTGACTCCCAGGCACCCCCAGGACAAAGTAGAACCATCCTGTAAGGTTTCTGAGGCTGACCACTCCATCTGTCTACTACGGTGGGTTTGAACCCCCGGCCTTGCGGTCAGCAGTCCAACCCTCAACCCACATGCCACCAGGACCGCATAGCTGCCTGATGCCAAAAAACCAAACCATGGCCCTGGGGTCAACTCAGACTCACAGTGACCTGACAGGACTGCCCCCTGGGGTTGCTAAGACTGTCCATCTTTTTTGTTTGTTTGTTTGTTTGGGGGCATCACTACCATGGTGGGAGTGGGAGGCCCAGCCTTGCTCCTGGAGAGCTGCTGCTGGATTTGAACTGCCAACTCAGTGGACTGCCACCCTGCACTCAACCACTACGCCACCGGGGTTCAGTCCAAAGACTGTCAATCTTTATAGAAGCAGACAGCCTCATCTTTCCACCAGGGAGCTGCCAGTGGGCTCAGACCCCGGACCTGTCACCCCAAAGCCTCCTGCACTACCAAGGCCCTGGGAACTGGGCCTGACCTACCTTAGATCAGCCGTGATCAGATTGAAGCCATTATACAGGTACCCCTCTGTGGAGATCTTCTTTAGGTAGGACAAGCCGTCAGTGTCGCTGGTCAGGAAGTGAGTGACCAGTTCACCTGTGGTGGGGGCCAGGCACCTGTGACCGAGGGTGCAGCAAGGAGCTGAGCCCTTCCCCGCAGGAAGACTGACGGGGACGGGCTGAGCCCTGGTAGCATAGTGGTTGAGTGTGGGACTGCAGCCGACTAGTTTGGAGGTTCAAATCCAGCAGCAGCAAGGCTGGGCCTCCCACTCCCACCAGAGGGCAGTGATGCCTAAATTAAAAAAAAAAAAAAAGATTGACGGGGACCCTGAGGGGGACGATACTAGAGAGGCAAGCAGAGTTCTGGGGTCAGGCTGACTGCCACCCGGGCTGGGCAGGGAGGCTGCCATGA
Source organism: Nesogale talazaci (assembly GCA_004026705.1). Lineage (NCBI taxonomy): Eukaryota > Metazoa > Chordata > Mammalia > Afrosoricida > Tenrecidae > Nesogale > Nesogale talazaci. The sequence continues at coordinate 35,121 of PVJH01014719.1, read as the reverse complement.
CCACGCAGTGTCTGGGGGTCTCCTTTGAGGTTCCCCCCACCGTGCCCACACTGGAAACCCGGCCTGACACACGACCTACAGAGCAGAGCTCTGGGGACATCAGTTTTAGAAATATCAAGGACATTCACAGTCCAGGCAATGGGTGGGAGAGGGCAGGCACAGCTTTCAGGAGGAAGCGTGGGTTGGACACAGTGTGGAAGGCACTCTGGGAGGCATGACCACATCATCTCAGACAAGGGACAGTATCCTACAAGCCCCACCTGCAGGCTGCCTGTCCCTCCACACTGTCCTGGGTACCTACCTCTGCCCCGGGCATCCCTGTCCAGCTTCGGCTGCAGGTAGTTGGTGAGCGCCGCCAGTTTGCCCCGTGTGTTGATGCCGAGCCACGTCCCGCCTTCCTTCCCTTCCTCCATGTCCAGCCCTGCAGTGGACAGTGGCGTCACTATCAGCAATGCCCAACAGATGGCACCAGCCTTGGTCACGTTCCCCCTCTGCCCCCTGTCCCGGGGAATCTGGACCACAGTCCTGGGGACACCAAAGTCAATTGGCATAATACAGTTCACAAAGGCAATGTTGTATGTCCTGCTTCGGTGAATGGTGACTGGGAGCCTAAAAGAAACCATCTAAGGGGCAACCATTTATCCTTAAGAAAAAAGAATGATGAATATCAAAAGCTATATAGAAATAATTAGTCCAATGGGTTAATGGACCATGTAAATATTGGCCTTCAGGATCTTGAGACCAGAAATACTAGATGGTCCCCAGCTACTACTGCCTTTTCTGAAAAGGATCACATCGGAACAGTGGTTCTCAACCTTCCTAGGGCCACAACCCTTTCATGAAGTTCCTCATGTTGTAGGGACCCCCAACCATAAAATTATTTTTGTTTCTACTTCATCATTGTAATTTTGTTACTGTTATAAATCAGGAAACCCCTGTGAAAGGGTCATTCGACCCCCCAAAGAGGTCGCGACCTACAGGTTGAGGATTGCTGCGAGAATAGATGGAGCTCAGCCCAGCGCCTGACTTTTGAAAGACATCATTTCAATCAGTAACAGGTCAAGTTCACGCTCCAGGTCCACAGGCCATGCTCGGAGAAGCCCTGGCCTCAAACCCCACACACGGGGTTCACGGACGGCATCTTCCAGACCCAACGGGCATGCAGTGGAGTAAGAGAGTGTCCCCGTGTCACTGGCTCTTGCTTGCTGCCGCTGAGCTGGCCCTAACCCGTGATGGCGAGAAGAACAAAAGGTTCCTCCATCTGATGCCATCCCAAGTACTTGTGCATCAAAGCACTGGAGGCCGTGTCACTGGGTGATCTGGGGGAGACCACTCGGCCTTGGTCCCTAGTCTGTCTTGGTCCAAAAGCTCTTCTGAAACCTCTCAAAACCACAGTGACACACTGATGGGATGGATAGGAGCTGGCTGAGTGAGAATCAAACCCACATCTCTTGCCTGGAAAGTCCACCAGCACAGCCTTCGTCGTTGGAGACAGGCACTGCGGAGGGGTGGGCGGGCTGCTCAACTCCAAACTAGTGCAAAGAATGAACAAGTCCGTGCACCTGAGCTCCTCCTGAGCTGGGAGCACACAGATGGAAGAGCAGGGTGGCCCGTGCCTCATCCACAGAAATCCATGTACCAAGATCACGAGGCGTCTCCTGCCCATTGCCCCGCCTTGCAGGCGTTCTCACTTCCCCTTCCGAAGCCATCAGTCCCTTGGTCCCTGACCCGACACCTGCAGAAGGCTGTCTCCTTAGCTGCAGGGCAACACAGTCTGTCCAGCAACCTCATGACATCACTCCTGGGAGGTCAAGGGTGGGTGTCAACTTGACGGCGCTACAGTTCTCTATGACTGGGCCCGTACGATGTCATCATTCCTCATGACGAGACCTGATCGAATGGAATCAGCTTCCAGCCAATCACTAGACAGGGGGTTTCTTCACAGGTGGTGCCTGCTTCCAGTAGATGTGCCTATTTGGGCAAGGCTTGTGTGCCAGGCTAGGTTGACTAAAGAAACATATCCAGAGATACTTCTAGATGTGTAAGAGAGAGCTTTCGATCAAGAAGTAATTATATATCAGAAAAACACCCGGCCCAGTCCAGGTCAAGTCCATAAAGTCCAATGCTAGTCAAGAGCCCCTCTTCAGACTCATGCAGCCACGGGCAATGATACGAAGTGCAGGAGGATCACGCTCAGCGGGTGTCGGTCAGTGGCGGTGTCTCTGGCAGCTCTCTGAGTGACTTGACAGCAGGAAAGCAAAGCAGAGAGAGGCAGAGGTTCCCAAGACCTCGCTTATGAGGGGGCCACAGCCACAAAGAGGCACCGTTGTCAGACTGCGGCTTGATTCACAGGCCAGCCTCCACCCTTCCTCTTCAAGGTGACACAAAATTATGTCCTTCCCACGGCTTGCTTGCTTTTTGCTGGATCTAGCGTCTGCACCTGGCTGATTGACTGGCATGCAGTTCTTTTGGACCTGAGCTAAAGGCCTGCCACATTGCTTTGCAGACCTTGGAGTTATTCCCCTTGACAGCAAACAGCCTGCTGTAGGACCTTCCTATCTTGCCCATCAGCCCTGGCATGAATCGGGACAAGCCTCCAGCCTCACCTCTGACCCATGGAATTGACGCTTGCCAGCATCTACAACGATGTGAGCCATTTCCTTGAGGTGACCCCCCCCTCCCGCCGCAGCCCCCACCCCTACCCCAGGCCTGTAGTAAACTTCACGGGTTTGGCTTTTGTGCAACACTGAACCGAAAGCAACCCCCCAGGCATTGCATGTGTGCACATGAGAAAACGTCTGCCTAAACTTCACAACTCATACCAGTTCAGAGGCACTATTTTGTTGTGGCAGGTGCCAGTGACCCAGCTCCAAGTCACCGTCACAGCCAAACTGAACTCTGCCTGGTTCTACGCCCACCTTACAGTGGGTATATTTCAGCCCCCTGTTGCAACTACTGTGTCAACGTCTCTCCTTCAGGGTCTCCCTTGTTTTCCCGATGATCCGCTACTTTACCAAACAAGATGCCATCCTCCAGGGACTGTGCCCTCCTGATCTGTGTGCAAAGTATGCTGTGGTGGCTACTTAATTTCATGTGAACTGGATAAATAAGTGGAGGGGTGGAGTCTGGCCTGTCAATCAGGTCACAGCCTGATGATGCCTCCTGGTGGGCGTGGCCTTCTCATGAGCATTCTGGGACCTTCCCCTCTCTCTGCGGCTTTATCTTCCTGTTTACAAGCCAGGAGGAGACTTGCTGAGAACTGAAAGTGCTCTCACTCTCTCTCTGCTTCAATTTCCTGCTGTGGAGACACTCAGAAAGCTGGAGGAGCTGCGTGGAGACCTGTGCCAGAGCCGAGATGCTTCTCCCACCAGCGACTCCACAAGACTTTGCATCCACCGGCCTGGGATCTGCCTGCATGTGGCATCACCGCATGTGCTGAGTGAGTCTGAAGGGGAATATATGGACTAGTATTGAACTCATGGACTGATATTGGGCTTTAGGAATTGATCGGGACTGGGATGTTTTCTTAATATATAATTAGTCTATGCTATAAAAACTCTCTCGCTGAGCCCCGGTGGTGTAGTGGTTGTGCGCGGGACTGCGGCCCACTGGGATGGAGGTTCGATTCCAGCTCCACGGAGCAAAGGCTGGGCCTCCTACTCCCACCACCTGAGGGCAGTGATGCCCCCCCCCCAAAAAAAAAAACTCTCTCTTGCAAATATGAGTATCTCTGGATTGGTTTCTCTAGTCAACCCAGCCTAACCCAGCAGAGTCTTGTCTTACCATCCTCACTTCTCAGGTGTATCATGGCTGTAGCTCTTCCAAGCTAGATTAGTTTATTCTTCCAGGAATCCAAGATCTAGTCAATAGTTTTCATCAACACCATAAAGAAGAAGGCATTGATTTTTTAATCTTCCTTAGTCTACGGCCCAGTTTCCACATGCATGAGGCTATATTGGTCAACCCCATGGCCTGAGTCAGGCCCACCTGCGTCTTCCAAAGGCTCTTTAAAGAAGTCTTGTGCAGAGGATTTGCCCAATGTCATATGTCATTTGTTTGCTTGACTGCTAGATTCCCTGGTTATTGTGTGTGGAGCCAAATAAGATGAAATAGTTTAAAACTATCAGCATCACGACAACGCACAGGACACTGCTGACAAGGCAGATGACGGCTGCTTGGGACTCAAACTCCTGTCCCCTGCATGGATTGTTCAGACAGACACCATGCTGAGGGTGTGAGGGAGCTATCTTGGGTTCATTATTCCCTATCCAAGTGGGCCGGGGGAGGGGCAAAGGGCCCCGGAGAGCCTGGGGAGCCTGAGGAACAGTCCCTGGCCAAGAGGGGATCCTAGAATTCCTGGTCAGAATTGCCAGGGTTTGCCTAACAACTGGTACACCAGCCAGTCAGAGGGACCCACAGCCTGGCTAGGGGTCCATGCAGGCTGCCCTGTACACTAGAACCCCTTGCCATCTCTGAGAGACTTGTTAGCTAGGGAGAGAGACATAGTTGTCACTTCCATTTGCCCCCAGCAAACACCTGGGGATGCACAAGTCCACGGCCCCTAACTGCTGTCCAGAAGGGGCATCCTCCAGCCCTTGCTCTCCAGAGTGCGGTGCAGACCTCCCTGGAGTGAGGGCAACTCAGACCTTCGTGTGCTAAAAACACACACCACACTGACATTTCACAAAATGACCCTTAGAACTTGGCCAGCCCTGTGAATGTTTGGGAAGTAAGTGAAGAGCCTTGGTAGTACATTGGGTAAGCATTGATCTGCCAACTAAAAAGCCAGCAGTTCAAACCACCAGCCGCTCCGTGGCAGGAAGAGGAGGCTGTCTGCTTCTCTAAGTTATGGCCAGTATTGAACCTCCCTGGGGAGCTAGTGTATTTGCTTATGAAGGTCACAGCCATGGAGCTGTCTGCAGGGTTTCTGAGATGGTCGATCTTCATGAGGCAGACAGCCTCGTCTTCCTCCTGTGGCCGCCCAGTGCTTAAGCCACATCACCACCAGGGCTTCCATAACTCCGCAGTGATGGGTCTTAAAGGATACACGAGACAGAGTGTGTACCATGGACTAGCCCCAAACCAACCTCGCTGCCAAGGATGGGGTCGATCCTCTAAGACGGGGAAGAATTACCCTTGTGTTTCGGAGACTGTCCCTGGTTACGGAAGTAGAAGGCCTCCTCTTTCTCCCAAGAGGCAGCGGGTGGGGTCCAACGGCTGACTGTGTGGTGAGCAGCCCAACATGCCACCCACCCACTCCTGCCACCAGGGCGCCTTATGTAAAGCCAAAGGAAGTCCTTGGGATGCATGCGGAGCAGCAGAGGCACACGGTATGCAATGAAGCAGCCACGGGTTGCTAATGGTTACTAGAGGTGGGGGAGGGGAGAGGCAGGGCTTCTGTTTGGGTGGGGCGCAGAGTGTCGGTGAAGAGGGCAGAATGTTCTGGATGAAGATGGTGATGATGATAGCATGTATGAAAAGTGATTAGAGTTGTCGGCATGAAAGCTGCTGCGTCAGCAACGTTTGGGGCATTTATGTTTTCACCACATGCGTATTAGAGGCAACACTAAGAATGGGCTGAAGGATCACAGAGCAGATCCACTTCCCAGCCAGCCAGTCAGATGGGCTTGCTTTAGTTTCATGACACTGCCACCGTCTGTTCCCCCCCCCCCCCCAAGGAGCACCCTCTCCCCCCTCCTTCCCTTCCTTCTCTTCCCTTCCTTCTCTCCTAACTCTGCTGAACTTGGTCTTGGGGTCAATGCTGCCCCCCCCATCTCTAATGGTTGACATGCTAAGGTGTGTGCCCCTCCCACGTTTTTTTTTTTGGGAGGGGGTGCATCACTGCCCTCTGGTGGGAGTGGGAGACCCAGCCTTGCTCCTGGAAGAGCTTGCTGGATTTGAACTGCCATGCCCGTGGACTGCAGTCCTGCACACAACCACTACGCCACCAGGGCTCAGCCCCCTCCCAAGTTTTAAGTCACAGAACCTCCAGGGGCAGTTCTGCCCTGTTGGACAGGGTCACAATGCGTCAGTCTTGATTCCACGGAAGTGAGCTGGTTTGCGTTATGGGCCTGTCTATTGTTTGGCTGAAAATCGAGCCATGGAGGGGAGGTGATGAAGGGCCACCATCTCCAAGGTTCCACCAGTCTCTAGTTGATCAGTGAGCTTGAGCGCTCTTCTCATTTTGAATTTTGTCCCACAAGTCTCTCCAGTTCTCTCCAGAACCTGATGGGGATCCCTTTCAGAGGATCCACAGCAACTTCTGGAACACCACTGGAAGGCCTCCAGCGTCAGGACTCAGGAAAACCACCTGGACTGTGCCTGGTGGACAATTTGGGGGATGGCCAGGGCTGGCACCACTAACCTAGCCTCGGTCCCAGACCCATGAGAGACTCAGCCTGTCAGCGCCTGCTCACATATTCTGTCTCCTTAAGAACCAGTCAAACTGGACTGGCCTGGTTCAAGTTTGCCCACCAGCCCAGGGGCTAATGGTGCCATGTGAGACAGCCCCAGAAAGGGAGGCACGAACGACTTACCACTGAGGATCTCATTGCTGGTCCCCCAGAAGTCAGCTCGCTTGGAAAGCCGGTGGTAGAACTCATCCCGATTGGCTGCTAGGATGAGCCTGAAAGGAGAAAGCTCCCAGAATAAAACAGAAGCAAACCCCCCAAGCAATACCCCCAACACGGAGCACATGACTCAGCGCTCGACCACGGGCAAAAAAGTGGGGCTCTGACTCTACCCAGGGGTAGATGGTCTGGCCATCTGCTTCCAAAAGGTCACAATCTTTGAGTCGTGCTTATGATCTCTGGGGTCTACTATCCATTGTGATAGGAACTCACCGACAAAACTCCTGATGAAAGGGTTTAATTAGGAAGTTTAGCAAGCTGTCGAAGCTGGATAGCCAGTGAGAAGCACTGGGGCGGAGTTGTTTCTCGGGACATGTTACAAAGTGTTGGCAAGTCTGTGAATAAATGCCCGAAGGACATAGCACTCTGCTGTAGGCCTCAACCCGAAAGCATCCAGCTCAAGCCCCTGATGAGCAAACCCAGCTCCCTGAATTAAGTGCCCCGAGGCCCCCACTCCAGTCAGTCAGCCTCAGCCTGAAGGTACCCAGCTTCCTTTCCAAGGCTCAGCAAGTCCAGCTTCCCCCAATGAAGTGCTTCCAGGCACCTCACTCTGGCATCCAGCCTCCTGTACCAAAGCACTCTGTTTGACTTGCTCTGTGAGGGGAGAAGTCCACCTCTCTGGTCCACGCCCTGGTCCCTGCCTCTACTCCTCTGATGGTCGAACTGTCATTGGATCCAAATGGTTCTCTGGTCCAGAGGAAATGCCCCTCTCCGAGCTCTTGCAGGTAAAGAAATCCCCCTGCTGCTTCTCAGAGGGCTCATTCGAGGCCCAGCAGGATGGCACTCCGGGAAGTCCTGTTTGCAATTGCTCACAGGTGAGTCCTATCAGACTTAGCCAGATCCATGCAGGGAAGGGCTGCTTGGACACTTGGGCTAGAAGAGTGAATGAAACAATGACGTGGTTCGCTGCCCCTACAGTCTTGAAACACCTATGATGCAATTTGTCTCTCTCCATGGGGGAGGAGGGTTACCTGGAAACATCGAAAGCCATGAGGTAAAACCAAACAGGCACTGTACTGCACAGAGGCCACAGGGCCACAGATATCTGCCACGCCTTCACTTCCATGGGACAAGGGGGCTGCAGCAGCCCCAATCAGATCAGCCTACGCTGGAATGGTGGTTCCCAAACCTGCCCCAGGCCTACCGAGGCTGCCCCTCTCCCGCCCCTACTATATCCAGCAAGTGGCTGTGAGACAGTTGGAGAAGGAAGCAGTGACTGGTGACCTCCTGCCCCCTGCAAGCGTGTGCTAGATGTTTGGGAGTGGGGTTCTCTGTGGTTTTATGTTTGCAATGCGGACCAAACAGGCATTTCCTTCGTCCTTGTCATCCGACATCGAGTCCGTTCAGATTACATAGCGCCGCAGAAGCAAGGTGTGCCTGGTCCTGCACCGTCCTCACACGGGCTGTGAGGTTTCAGTCCATGGCTGCAGCCGCCGTTTTTCACCTGGTTTTCACCGCCCCTCTAGTTTACTTTGAGGACTAAGGCACACCTGATTGGAGCCACCGTATTTCCCACTGCCTCGTACGCATGTGAAAGTGGGACAGAGGGTAAGGAAGACCAAAGAATCGATGCATTTGGTGCAGAAAAATATGGAAGTCCCTGGCTGAGCCCTGGTGGCGTCGTGGTTGAGTGCGGGACTGCAGCCAACAGGGCTGGCGGTTCAAATCCAGCAGCAGTTCTCCAGGAGCAAGGCTGGGTTTCCTACTCCCACCAGGACAGTGATGCCAATTATATATATATATATATATATATATTCTCCAAGTGCTGCTTGGAAGCAAGGATGGCGAGACTTCCTCTGACATGCTTTGGACATATTAAGAGAAGCCAGTTCCTGGAGGGCATCCTGCTTGGTAAAATGGAGGGACGACCAAGAGGAAGACGCAACGATGGGCACGGACATAAGAACAGGTGGGAGCTGGCCGGACGGCCCCTCACAAGAGCAACGACTTTACCAAGCAGGCTAGTCCTTTCCAGGAACCATTCCTCCAAAGGAGGTGAAGACACTCGCACCTGAAGAATCCTGGACTGAGCCCCCGTGGCATAGTGGAGGACAGTGATGCCAAAAAAAAAAAAGAATCCTGCTTTTGCAATAGCTCTGGGTGGTGTCGGCAGTTGGCACCTGGCTGTTAAGGGAAAGCTTGGCAGTTTGAAGCCACCCAGTGGTTCCACAGAAGAAAGGTCTGACAATCTGCTTCTGAAAAGATGACTGCTGAGAAAACCCTCACAGGATGGGTTAACTCTCACAACAGGGGTGAGTTGGAATTCACCATCCAGTCCTAGGCATCGCTCTTTTGGTTATGCTTATGTTTTACTGCACGAAGACTGTTCCCATCTGAGCTTGGCTGTCATTTTAAAATACTGGTTATTTTTTGTATTTGTTTTTTTTTTGGGGGGTGGGGGTGGGGACATCACTGCTCTGGTGGGAGTAGGAAGCCCAGCCTTGCTCCTGAAGAGCTGCTGCTGGATTTGAACCGCCAACCCTGTTGGCTGCAGTCTCGCACACAACCACTATACCACCGGGGCTTAGCTGCATAAAATACTGTTAAATAAGGACAAACTGGGGCTGAGCCCCGGTGGCGTAGTGGTTGTGCGCGGGACTGCGGCCCACTGGGATGGAGGTTCAATTCCAGCAGTGGGGCTGGGCCTCCTACTCCCACGGCCAGAGAGCAGTGATGCCCAAAAAAATAAATAAATAAAAATAAAACAAAAAGGACAAACTGGGTGGTGGTCCCAGCTCCCCCGCTCACCATGTAATGAGAGCAGGCGTCCTCAAACTATGGCCCGTGGGCCACACGTGGCCCGGTGAGAACATTTATCCGGCCCGCCAGGTGTTTTTGCCGCCATTGCTGGTCCTGCTTAGCAGCCGACTCATCCCGGGCTCACAGTGAATTTGTTCAGGGTTTTTTTTTTTTTGGCATCACTGCCCTGTGGTGGTCGTGGGAGCTACTCGGTGCTGCTCCTGAGAGCCACCAAGTCCGCGGGCTGCAGTCCAGCACTCAACCACTTACGCCACCCGGGGCTCAGCCCCAGGTTGTTTTTTTTTTAACTATAGTTAAACAGTCTGAGGGACAGTGAACTGGTTTAAAAAGTTTGAGGACCCCAGGATTAGAGGATATGCCTTCGCCATCTGAAAGGGAACATGGACCCAGGGCAGCCCGAAACAGGAGTGCCATCTGAGATAAGCTCTATATAGCCAGGGAGTTCAAGCGGGGCTGCTAACCACAGGGCAGCCAGCGGTGGTTCAAACTCACTAGCCACTCCTCAGGAGCAAGAGGAGAGAGTGGGCTCTCACCAAGACTGACAGCTTGGGAAACCCTGGGGGCAGCTCTACTGTCCTCAAGGGGCCCTGTGAGACGAGACGGACGTGGGGGCAGATAGTGGTATTCAAGTCCCGGGTCCCCCTGTGGAGGGAAGGGGTGCCCAGAGCATGTCATGGAAGGCAGACTGGGGGAGGAAAGGGAAGCAGTGACAGCGCATAGTGGCAGGGCTGACACTGACAGCTGTGAGTCTGAAGCGGAGTGGGGTGGGTCCCAGGGCAGACCCTAGGCCATGTGCTGGGGGGATTTTTGCATGGATTGTCGGGAGTGATGGAGTCAGCACAGTCACAGCCACTTCGGCTGAGTCCCCTTCTGTGAGCATGCACGCCGCCCCCCAGCCCCCCACCTCACCCAACTCTACTCCGCCTCAGGCCCGGCCTGCAGCCAGTTCTCAAACGAGTGGTGCCAGGTCGATGGAGGTACCTCCAGGGAGTCACTCTGCCCTGACAGCAGCCACCGTCATTCCCAGAACTACTTGTCTCCATGCCCCTGCCAAACCCCTGTCAGAATCTGTGTGGGTCTCCCTTCATGCAGGCGCTCTCTTCGGGGTCACTCAAGGGACGCCCTGGAACCCAACTCGGACCCCGCAGAGCTGTGGACATCCATCTGTTTACCAAGAGGACCAGATACTGCCTGCCTGCCGGCCTGCGGGGCTGAAGCAAGCTGGCTTGGTCACGGTACCGGGCAATTTGGTGATGGTGCCCTGCTGTGGGGCACTCACATCGAGACACGGTGCAAATACTTCCAATGATTTGCTGCTGCACGTTTCAAAACGACACTCTGACCTCCCGGTCGGCTGCATTAACTAGCAATTCCAAATGCTCGGGGTCAGACCTTCCACCTTGTCATCCTTATAAGTGAAGGATTGAAGACAGAGGGCCGGTGCCTCTCGCTGGACCCCTCAGCTCATCTCACTACTCCCCACCCACCCCACCCACCGGCGCGCGGTGCCACAGGAGGCCAGGGGCACTAGCAGCCCAAGTTGGGTTCTCGTTCACCACCCACGCCCAGCTGCACTCCCTAACCGAGTCCTAGGGCAGCCTCAGCCTCTCAGGGCTGCAGCCGCACAGCGGTGGCCAGTGTTGGAGTTTCCCACCCATCGCTCGGCGGCTCAGGGTGCCAGCCACTGTGACAAGGCAGCCAGCATGCCCCCACTCTGCAGGGACGGACCTCTGTCCAAAGAGAGCATGGCTAGGCTTTTTTGTTTATTTTTTTAATTGGGGTTTTTTTGGGGGGGGCATCATTGCCCTCTGGTGGTGGGAGTAGGAGGCCCAGCCTTGCTGCTGGATTTGAACCTCCAACCCAGTGGGCCGCAGTCCCATGCACAACAACGCCACCGGGGCTCAGCCCTTAGGCCTTTTTAGATCACTGGGCTGAGTTTGTGGGCCTGGGCCAGGCTTGTTCACCACTGAATGAGAAGAGGCTGGGAGGCTCTGTGCCCCACCCTCATCCCACCGTCCCTACCCATGTGACTGCACACTGGCCGCCAGGTCACCCGCTCAGGCCCTAGGCCACAGCGGCCTAATCCAGCCACACCAAAACCTTGCCGCTGGCAAACGAGGATGCTGAGGTGCGATCGGACACTGGTTGGGAAAAAAACCCCAAAACACACCGGGAGCGACATGACGAGTGGAGATTACCTGTAAGCATTTTTGGAAACAGGGCGAGGGTCAAACTTAAAGAAGATGATACACATGGCTTTCTTGGAGGCTGCCTCCCACGGTCACACAGTCTGCAGGAAGAGGGACAATAAATTTAGTGAGCAGTGGAGGGCGGGCTGCAGTACTGGCTGGCACTGTGAGACCAAACCTCCTCCCTGCCTTGGAGTTCCTGCCTGAACCCCAAGCAGCGGCACTGACTGAATTGCTGGCAGTGAGCGGGCAGAGCTGTCTCCTTCATGGGGACCCTAGCCAGTGAGCAGGCCCTGCAGGACTGTGGCAGTGACCTTGGCCTGCGGACACAGCCCCATCACACTGCAGACCTCCTGTTCTTCTGGGCCACAGCGCCCAGTCACCGGGGGAGGCCGCCGCACCTCAGCCTCCAGCCGCTCAGGAAGCCTCATCCAATCCAGCTTGGGGACCCACATACAGGAGCACCCTCTACAACCAGCCCCCCACCATGCCTGGGACCTCCAAGATAGGATTGAAGGGAGGACCACCAGGGAGGTGTTCCCCAGGCAAGGGTGAGGGCTGTCCGAAAGGCGACAGGTCTTGTCCAGTGTCCGTGGGCAAGGGGCAAATGTGGGCTCAGCACAGCTCTCCTACCAGGCTCCGGGATGTCTCAGAGCCTAGAGGGCTTGGGGGCTCCCCCAGTGGAGAGAGGGGTTGATGACTCAGCATTGTGGCCAACAGCACAAGACCAGTGCGGATGTTCAAATCCCACAGGGACCCGCTGAGGGGAGGTGGTGCTGTTGAAGGAGCGGTGAGGTGCACATGCCTGAGTTTACTGCAGATTCTCTGCTGTGCTCCCATACGCATGTCCATGCAGCGTGCACATGTGCGCACTTGTATCTGTGTGTCTACGCTGTGTTTGCATGTGTATGCTTATGAGCAACGTGTGGCTGTGCCTGTGTGCACATGTGTGTCTCGGTGTGCTATGTGTATATTGTGCATCACATGTTCTGTGTACGCATGTATCTCTATATGCTGTGTATACACGTTTCTGGGCCGTGTGCAATGGGGACACACAGGTCTGAGTGCATCATGTGCTCTGTGCACACTCGCGTGCTGCGTGTGCACATGCGTGTCTGAAAGAGTACACAAAGTTTTAAGTGATGCATGGTTTTGGGGGTGTTGTGCGCCAGAATGGGGCACCCCCGAACCAGGAAGTGACAGAGGGAAAAAAAGGGGTGGCTTACTGGTTCTCAGATGCCCGTTGGTGTGTGGCCCAGGAACACCATCTAGGAAGAGGTATGAGTGATGCTCCATGTCAGAGGGAGATGGGGGAGATGGGAAAGACACCACCTTCACGTGGGCCACGGCCAATCCTGTCTGCTCCACTATCTGGCCTTAGAGTGGCCACACCAGAGACAGAGACCACGACACTGACAGAGACAAGCATTGCCATCTCAGCAAAAGACCCCAAAAGTCTGCTCCCTGGAAGGTCAGTCAGTGGGGGGAAGAAGCCAAGATCCCGAGGGCTCACCATCTGTGCTAACGGCCTTGGTCACACCCTGGCAAATGGATTGCCCAGACGTGGCCACTGCTGACCACCAGGGCTGAGCAGGAATGACCTGCCACTAGCAGCTAGCAGCTCCAATGGGAAGAAAGCGTCTGCCTCGGATGACAATATCACTGTGCCCCAGGCCACTGGGACCCTCTCCCTCTCCGTGGGCCAGGACCTGAGCACCTTCTGCTTGCAGCTGGGACCAGGGTGGGGCACAGGCCTGGCTGGGCCCAGTATGTGTGGGATCCCCAGGACTGAACTCTAACTCAGGACGCAGCAGGCCGGAGCATGCTCACACACTCTCTCACTGCTCCTGCTGGGCCCTATGGGCATAGCGGGAACGAGCTCGGTGGGCCATCCCCAAGCTGTACCACCTGCGCACAGGTGAGTGCCTACATGGTGTTGCACAAGGTCTGCCGGAGGCTGCAGACCCTACAGGATGGGCTGCAGCCATGGCTCCTCACAGGTGCTGGGCCCAAAGGCAGCACCGGGTGACAGAGCAAGACAGTCCCCCAGGAGCCTGCTGAGGCCGGTGTAGACTGGGCTGCATGGCTCTGGCCAGTCCGAGGGGCCATCCTTGCCCACCATGTGTCCCAACGTGATGTGTTAAATATCTCAACCTCAACGCTCCTCATCCCCGGGGGGCAGGCACCACCTCTGTGTCCAGAGTCCCTGTCTGCTTCAATAGCCATTGTGACAGAGGCCCATCCCTATGGGACAGCCCTGTGCCGGGGTCGAGGAGATGGCTATCATTATCCTTTCATGGTCCTCGCCTGGCCACATGCCTGACCACCCTGACCACTGAGGTGCATTGTTGGGATGGGTGCCAAGTGCCACCCTAAACCCCCAGCTGCAGATCAGGGCTTGAGGGGAGGCGGGGTGGGGATAGGGCGTGGGGGCGGATGGCACAGCACCAGTCCTCGTGGCAATGGCAAGGGGCAGGTTCTGTATTCAGAGGGGCAGTGGTCATTGGTAGCCTGCGGTCCCTCACAGAGCCATCGGCTTACCTTCAGGCTGGCCTGGCCCCAGAGGAGTGACCCAGAACTCAGCAGCTTCGGCCTTGACAAAGACGCGGTCATTGGGAAGGAAGGATCAGAGGAAAGCCAGCCCCTGGGGAGGGGACCATCAGGGACTGCCTTTCTCTCCAGCCCCTCACCCCCACTCAAGCCAGGCCCGCTGTCCTCCAACCCCTCCACCCTACTGCATCCTGGCATCTGCCTGCCTGCCTTTCCAGCTTCGCCGATCTTCCCTGAGGCTCCCAAGGGCTCTCAGCAGATGTCGGGCAGGTGCCTGTGAGCGCGAGCAGGACCCTTTCTCCCAGCATGCTCCCTGCCAGTCCACTGTGGAACTTCCCTGACACCTACCCTCCTGGATGCACTTGCCCGTGGCATGGGGGCTGCTGGGGCAGGGCTGCAGCTGGGAGAGCAAAGACAGGCAGCTTGAAAGTGCTTTCGGCAACACCAACAGGAGACTGACATTTCACCTGGCTCTGTAGCACCAAGGGAGGGGCCACCAGAGGTGACATGGGGGAGGAGAGTGTGCTTGGAGTTCGCAGTGTCAGGTTCTACTTTGACAACTCGGTCAGGAGGCTGAGACCCCTGGTGGGAGTCTTTGTGGACCCTGCAGGGTTCTGGGGCTTCCCACCAAACTCAGTGCCAGGGACTTTTTGGGATGGGGGGAACTGCCCCTGTAGATTTCTTGATGGGAATAGAAAGCCCCATCTTTTTCCCGAGGAGCAGCTGGTGGTTTTGAACTGCTGACCGTGGGTTTAGCAATCCAGCATGGAACCACCTGCCTGGGCTCCTGGAGCTTCACACGGGCAGCCCGAATTTGAGGCAGGAGGAGGGTGTCTGGGGCCAGGACTGCCTCCCTTGTAACAGTCTTCGAGGTGTTAGCTGCCACCCAGGAGGGCACCTCATGGGCACTGGAGCATCAGCAGAACGCCACTCGGCTTCCTTAGCAACATGGGGGACCACCTCTGTGTCCCAAGGGTGCTGCCTGAAACCCAGTAGGCAAAGGAGAGGGGTAGGCAGGACTCCACATCCCTACAAGGAAACCCCCCATATTCGCTGTGGTGTGGTGGATGAGGCCTCCGCCAGCGGCAACATGGGAGAGAGATGAGGCTGTCTGCTCCCTGAAGGATCGTCAGCCTTGGTAACCCCCAGCAGCGGTTTGCTGTCCTGTAGAGCTGCCGTGAGTCAAGTCAGAACTGACTCACCGGCCAGGGGTTTGGCTTTGCTGGTTTACCCTCACGGGGAAGGGTCCTGCTGGTGCAGAGGCTAAGCATTCAGTGACTAGCCACGTGGCTGGCAGTCTGAGCACCCCAGCCGGCATGTGGGAGGAAGACACATGCTTTTGGAAGGACATCCCAGAGCCCAGTCCTCGCTGAAGTCCTGGCGCCGTAACAAGTTGCACAGGCCGTAGATGGGCATCTCCCACGGATGGGCACGAAGCCACAGAAAGTGCTCAGTATACCGTGAGTGCTCAAGTCCCTCCTTCACACATACAGCAAGGGACCCTGGGCTCCCAAAGGCACTGCCCTGGCTGCAGCCACACTCCCCTGCCCCGGCCACCCCCACCAACCAGAAGCCAAGGCCCATTTCACACTAGGACTCCCAAGCCCCCACTCCCAGGCAAACCTCTGCAAGCCCAGTGCACTGGGACCAGGTGGAGCAGAAAAATTGGCTTGGGTCCCTAGCTGGTGTTGGGAGGACAGTCCCCAAGACCAGTCCAAGAGTCCCCAGGCTCACCTGGCTCCTCCCCAGAGGCGCTAATGGGGATGAAATGAAATAGCAGAACGCGCTTCAAGTGAGGGCCAAGGGTCTTCCTGCCCTCCTTCAGAAACCCGTGAAAGCCCTTCCACACTCCACTGTCTGAGGTTTCTGGATCACACCTGATGGCCCCTCCAATGAGGAAGGAAGAGTCTGGTCTGAGTCTGACACCGGTCTTCTTAGCAAACGGTGGCGTCGGTGGGGAGGGCTGGCCTCTTTGCAGGCACGTCCAGCCCATCTGCCTGGTCATGATGTCCCAGGAGGCTGTGCACACCTGGCTCTGAGCCCAAACCCATTCCATCCCTGGCTCAGTGTCCTCAGCAGGCTGGGTCTGCTTCTCCCTCTGACTCCACAGAGAACCCAATGGGGCCTCGTCCTAACAGCTGGTGGTCGGAGTTACGCAGTCTCTTTACCAAGAAGACTCAAATAGGGTCAAGGCTTAAGTCTTCCTCCAGCCAGCATCTAAGAGCAGTTTGGCAAGGAAGTGCTATGGATAGATAGGGAGACAAATCTGGGGCCAGAGGACGGAGCAGAGATGGCATGTGTGTGAGGCCTAACATTCCAAGTCTGAAACATGGTCGGAAATTCCCAGCATCACTGCTCGTTATAAGGTCAGGCTCATCGGGATTCAGGCCTCTCTTGCTTCTCCTGCCACCCTCTCTCCTAGCCCCAGCTGTGTGAAACTGGGTCAGAGTTCAGGCTTGGAGGGATACCTTTCAGACTGTTGACCCTGTCTGAGGCAGCCTCTGCTGGCTCCCAAGAACCCTGAGGGACTGTGACTTGGCTGGAACACACACAGAAGTCACGTTGAGCACGACAGACCGTCGGGACCCAGAGTGGCACAGCGGGTCAGAGGGTGAGCCGCTCATCTCAAGGTTGGCAGTTCGAACACCTCAGCTGCTTCACAGGAGTGAGATGAGGCTTTCTACTCTTATAAAGAGTGAGGGCCTGGGAAACCCACAGGAGCCGTTCTGCTCCGTGTTCGGTACTGAGTTGGAATTGATGGCTGACGGCGGGTGGCTCGGGCTGATCAGGGAGCTCTGGCCAGGCTTGTTTTGCAGCCCGCAGGGTTGACGGTTCAAATCCAGCGCCGCTCTCCAGGAGCAACGCTGGGCTTCCTACTCCCACCGGGGCAGTGATGTGGGGTGGAGGGGGCGGGAGTCAGAATGGACTTGAGGGCAGTGGCTCGGAGGTTTGGATGTTTGCATTGGACTGTACCCTGAGGAGTCCTGGGGCTGAGCAAACAATTCAGCCCCCACTACTCGCCCAAAGCTTAGTGGTTCGCACCCACCCACCTGGGAAAGCCGCACAAGAGAGACCTGAGGCTCTGCTTCCCCAAGGCTCTCCCTTGAAAACCTCCCAGAGCCTGGTTCTACCCTCATCCACAAACAGGGAGGTGAAACAGGGTCGGTGGCAACCAACCACAAAACAAGAAGTCGGCAGTAGGGCTTGTTGCTGTGAGGCTCTGTTGGGTGGGTCCTGACCCATAGCCACTCCATAGACCACCAAACAAGACACCACCCAGTCTTGTGCCACCCTCACCATGGTAGGCCACTGCCACAGTTACTGTGCCAGTGCATCTTGTATCTACTCCTAGTCTGCTGGCCTTCCACTTCACCTGGCACATACTTACTGCCACCAAAGACCAAACAAATTAGGAGGCAGGTCTGGGAGTGGCCGCCGTGTGGAGCTTCCATGTCTTGTTTTTTTGTTTTGTTTTGTTTTTTTCTTTTTTTTATTATTTTTTTTTATTTTTTAGGCATCACTGCCCTCACGTGGTAGGAGTAGGAGGCTCAGCCTTTGCTCCTGGGAGTCGGAATTGAAACTCCATCCCAGTGGGCCGCAGTCCCATGCACAACCACTACGCCACCGGGGCTCAGCCCCCTTGTTTTGTTTTTTAGGCATCACTGCCCTCACGTGGTAGGAGTAGGAGGCTCAGCCTTTGCTCCTGTGGAGCTGGAATTGAACTTCCATCCCAGTGGGCCGCAGTCCCGCGCACAACCTCTACGCCACCGGGGCTCAGGCCCCATGTCTTGCAGAGCGGCAAGACATCCTCGCCCTTGCCCATGCATGAGGTCAGGAGGCAGGGTCAGCAGTTATTGCCAACCCCCATCCATCAAAAGAACTGGGGCAAAATGGCTTTCTGCAAAGTAACCCGTGCCTCGACAACCCAGAAGGCACTGCCGACCCTGGTGGGGGCGAAGCTGGTCAAGGGTGGGGTGGGGCAGGCTGGGCCCTCTGTTCAGAAAAGGCCAGCAGGGGCTAGCATATACCACAGGTTTACCAGGAGATGGCTGAGTCGAGAGCAGCATCCTCCTTCCTCCCCCTCGGGGCCCCTGTCACTTCTAGGCAACCCTCTCCTGTGTCCCCATCCCACCATGGCCACCTGCCATGCCTTCCCTGGGAGTTCACATACATCCCGACCCGGCTGCAGGTCCCACCCACCTGCTCCCATTCTCTGTTTACAACCACCACCATCAAGGGCCTGGCTGCCTGGAGACTCTGATTCTTAGATGCGAATGTTCGCTCTGGGGTCACTCACTATAGCCTGTCAGCTGGCAAATGGAAACACAGAATGTGAAGCAAACACAAACTGAAATACCATGCGGTCGGGGAAAAAATGAAGGCGCCCTGGGGGGTGCAGTGGCTGCACACTGGGCTGCTAACTGCAAGGTCAGTGGTTTGAAACCACTAACCCGTTCCCTTGAAGACAGCTGAGGCTTTCAGCTCCCATCGAGCATTACTGTCTTGGAAACCCACCAGGGAAGTTCGACCCCCCTCGCTGTGAGCTGGCTTCCCAACCTCTAAGGTGAACTTGGGCCAACCATCCCCTAAGTCCCCGCTAGCCCCACCCCCAGGCAGATGGGGAGGGCAGGGGAGGAAAATCGGGAACAAGAAGAGGTGAACAACACCAGGAGAGTGAACCACGGAGTGGGCTTAGCCTGTGCAAACCCCTGCCCCAGTCCAGGCTCGCACATCACCCAGCTTTCGCCACTTCTCCGCCCATGCCCCTGGCCTCACCAGAGAACAGAGCAGGAATGGGCCTGCCACCTCCCAACCTCCCTTCTCCCCCAAAGCACGTTCCTTCCTACAGAAAAGACCAAAAGAGACAGCTGGACAGAATCCCCAGACAGCAGGGATTGCATAGGATGCAAATGTGTAGGGGTGTGTGTGTGTGTGTGTGTGTGTGTAGGAGTCAGGGACACTATCTGAGAGCCTGAGGTTCCAAGTTCACATTCTGCCAGTCTCCTCTGGACTGCCTACCCAGACAGAGCTTCTACAGACAGCTCTCCAACAGGGCTGCCTGCTGAACAGTGCCAACTCTTTGCACATTTGGGAAATACATTTGAAGGTTCATATGAGCCTTTCTGCCTGGGTGCACAAAACAGCGCCTGCCAGCCGCCAGTAAGCCCCTCAGTAAACACCCCCCCCCTACGGTCGACCCCACTCAATCCTGCATAGTCTCAGGGCACAGAGGCTGGCTTCCTACACATACACTTCATATAGCCGCCAGCAGAGGGCACGAGCACACAGGGGAGCCTGGTGTGGCTGGGGGGGAGGGGGGGGGGTTGTTGGCAAAGAAAGCCCTGATGTCTCTGTGTTCCTAGCAGCACACCAGCTGTTGTCCTAGCTGGCCCCACTTCCCTGTGCCCATCCCGGAGTGCAACCGTGACACCCCTGTGCCTTTCATGCACCCACAGCCATGTGCTCTTCTATGCTCTCTATGTTCCCGAGGCACTGAGCCTCAGACCAGAGTGTCAGCACGTTGGCATGACCCAAAGCAGCTGAGTAACCTGCAGTACAGAAAGCAGGATGCAACCCCCACCCCTTGAGGCCCAACCTGGCTGGGGTCACTGCAGCCTGCATGGCAATGAGCAAGGGTTTGCCGGGGCTGCCCCGGTAGGTAGGCAGCAGAGGCTGGAAGACTTGGGGGACAAACAACCACACGTCAGCAGGACTTCATGGGAGCAGCCACTCAGCCTTGCTATTTTTAAGCACTTTTATAATCTCTGAGCTAGGCGGAGAGAACAGAAATGGCTTTGGCACCTTTGCTGTCTTAGGGAGGGGTCCCTGGGGGCACCATGGGTTAGGCACTGGATGGTGAACAGGAGGGTGGAGAGTCAAACTCATCAGCCACTCCCAGGGAGAAAGAGGAGGTCCTGTTTCTGTAAAGATGGATGGCTTAAGAAACCCCCAGGGGGTGACTCTACTCCGCCCCACAGGGTCACTGCTTGATAACCAAAGTCATACCTGTGGGTTGGGTTTGGGTGGGGAGCACAGGGAGCTAAATACAGCTACTCCCTGAAAGATCAGTAGGCGGAGGCCACCAGCCATGCCCTGGGTGGCGAAAGGTGAGGCTTTTGAAAACAGCCTTGGAAACCCTTAGGGGATACGTTAGAGTCCCTATGAGTGAGAATTAACTCCATGGTGACAGGCTTAGATTGTTGGAGGATAACCTTGTTGGTACGGTGTCCACAGATACCTCATGGACTAGGAGATGGGGGGGCAGATCCCATCAACATGGGCCTCTATGTGTGACCTCACATGTTGACCAACACCATCATCAAAGAACAGACTTTTCTGCCCTCTCCAGCCAGGAGCGTTATTGACATGCAGGGTTGGCAGGTCCTGGGGTCACTTCTAGGCTCCTCGCTGGGCTATGTCTCTGCAAAAGGCCCGGAGAGTCCCCACAAGGTCCCTCACCTATCAAGCAGATGCTTTTTGAAGAAGCACCACCAGGGAGGTACGGGGGGGGGGGGGGGGGAAGTCCAAGAAAGCACTCATTAACCAGTGCAGAGGCTGGCGTGGGAGCCAGCACACCTGCAACACGCCACAAGACGACACTGTGAGATGTGAGGACAGTGGCCGCTCATAAAAGATAAGCTGGAGCCGTGGGAAAACCCAGCAGGGGGCTGAGCCATCCCGGCCCTGCCAGCTCAGGCTCCGCTAGAGGGCTCTGCCATCTGTAAATGTGCCCGTAACACATGGAGAAGTGGGGAGTATCGGAAGCTGGAGGGCGGGCGGCCAGGCCCACTCAAATGCGGGCCTGCTTGGCCCCTTGTGGCCTTCCTGTCCAAAACCTGTCCACCCAGAGACATAGGAAGGCCCCTGGGAGAGAAGTCCAGGAGGCTTGGAAACTAAGCAGGGATGACCTTGGGAACAGTATTTGTTCCTTCGGGTTCATTCCTCTGAGCAGTGAGCAGGGTGAGTTCAGGGTGCTGACAATGTCCTTCAGTCAGCTGCCAGAGAGTGGTTCATGAGCAAGTGCAGCACAGGGGCTTCCCATACTATGACAGTTGTCTGGGGAAGAAAACCTTGAACTTAGAGCGTGCAGCCAAAGCAGACTGGAGACAGATGGCAGCCCGGCCTCAATGAGCCTGCCTGGCAGCCACCCACCAGCGGAGGCCTGGGGGCTTGCCCAAGTGCGGTGGACTCCCTCAAAGCAGAGTGCTGGCCCAGCAGGGCACACAGGAGTTTCAGCTGGCCCCAGCTCCATCTCCAGGAGGGAAGAAGCAGAGCACCAGCTGCTGCAGTGCCAGGGCTGGCTGGAGGGGGCACTTCACCCGGCTGCCTGCCCTGTTTGGGGTAGTGGGTAACCCAAAGACCTGAGACACCCCAGGAAGGTCCTGCAGGCGCGGGATACCCTGCCTTTCAGAGCAACAGCCGTCACCCGCTCCCAGAGCTGGCGGGGTAGGACGGGGCTAGGGTAGGGGCGCGCAGTCCTCCCCCCACCCTCCTGCAGTGGCCACACAGTGCCCCGTGCCCCCGCAGCACATAGGGCCTACCTGTCAAGTGTCTCCGTGCCCAGTTCGGGCGGAGCGAGTGGACACTGCCTTGTAACTGCGTGAGGTGCTTCCCCCTCCCCTCCCCCCTGCCCCGCAGGTGTCGATCTGGTCTCCCCCGAACCGAGAGTCCCCGCGAGGGCTGCTTGATTTCCAGCCCGCGTTAAAGGAACCAGAGCCGAGAGAGGGTGTTGGCCCGCCCAGGTCCCCCAACCTCTGCGACAACACCCCCACCCCCACCCCCTCCCTAAGGCCAGCCGCTCAAGAGCAAAGTCCGCCGGCCTAGATCGCCCGCCGCGCACTCACCGGCTGCCTCTCTCTCGCTGCCACCGCCAACTTCCGGGTCCCTGGGCTGTGCGCCATAGCTACCGCCAAAGCCCCGCCCCGCAGGCTGCCAACGCGCTCGCCATTGGACCACGCAGCGAGGGACCGGGAGGTGTGCCGCGATCCGAGACCTGATTGGCTCCGCGCGCCGTCCCTCGGGGATTGCAGCCCGCCGGGCGCCCTCCCTTCGGACTGCGCCAAGCCCAGTGAACAGAGTGGGCGGGTGGGTTCCTCATGACCCTGACGGCAGCCAGGTGGTCCATCATCTGCACCGCGGCCACTGGCACCTGCCCCCGGGCTCTAGACCCAGCCTGAGCTCACGGCTCCCAGCTGTCACCTGCCCGACCCTGTCATACGCATGCTCACATCCCTCGCCAGGGGGTCAGTCTGGGCCTTGGACTGCCCTCCTGTCTGCCCACACTTGGCCCCGGGACCTGCACGTCGTCTTTGTGGACATCGCTATCTGTGGTCCCTCCTTCTGGTCCTTGCTAAGGACAGACCCGAGTTGGCTGGTTCTCCAGCCCAGCTCTTCCCAGCAGACAGCCATCTGCAGCTCCAGACCCAGAATACAGAATACAAGCCCTGCCTGAGCTTTGCTGAGTGAACAGATAGCTCATCAAGTGACAGGGAAGGGGCCTGGAGTAGGAGCAGCAGGCGGGGCAGGTGGGAACTGATTACGGTACCCTGCCCAGTAGGCCAGAGACCTTTATCTGGGTCCTCACTGGCTGTGCCCAAGTTCTGAGCCCAGGGTGATGGGCACAGGCGCAGAGTCTGCCTTAAGGGCACTCAACAGATGGTAATTAGGGAGTCGTTGCTAAAGATGATAATTACAGCAAGTGTGACAAGAGTGCTGCTATGTGCCTTGGAGTCATTTTCTTTTTTTGGGGGGGGGCATCACTGCTCTCCGGTGGTGGGAGTAGGAGGCCCAGCCCCATTGCTGGAATTGAACCTCCATCCCAGTGGGCTGCAGCCCCGCACACAACCACTACGCCCCCGGGGCTCAGCCCTTGTAGTCATTTTCAATGCAACCCTATGCACAACAGAAACAATAGCTTGGGGGGAAACTGAGGACCTGGGAGAGTGAGTTAGAGGCCTAAGCACTACACTCCTGGACCACAGGGCTTGGAAGGCCAGCTCTGGAGTTTAGAGGAACTCCTCCCCAGTGCCGAGATAACCAGTAAAGCCAAATGCACATAATCGCCAAGAAGAACATTTCTTCACATTCACCCTCCATAAAATGATAAGCTGTCTCCTACCGGCACCTGGCTTCTCACATACGTCACTTAAAGGATCCCTGTCTCTAAGTCTCTTTGTCTTTTATTCTTAAAGATCTATTGGCAACATGTGTTTCCCTCTGGACAGATGCTTCCTTTGAAGCGTTCCCCTAGAGGGTTCAGGATATTCAAGATTAGCACTTTATCCATTTCATCGTTTGCACTAACGAGAGACTTGCAAACCCCATTACTATAAAACCTTATTGCTGAACAAAATTTGCTCTTCTCCCAATATTGGAGATCAGTCCCCTGTGCCTCACTTTCCTGTCTCCTTTTTCCCTATAATGGCGTGGGTATCTCCTCAGGACTCCATATGATTGTGGGGCTGGACCCCACAGTAGCTGACCTTGGACCATGAACATGATCAGCCTTATCTTTGAGACTGCTGTAGAGGGCACCATATCCTCCCATCTTCTGAAGGGTGTTCCTCTTTTTCACTGCCCTGTACTTTACCAATATTCTTCTCCGAAGACTGGTCCTTCCTAACAACATGCCCAAACGACATTGGCCAAAGCCTCACCATCTTTGCTTATCTAAGGAGCACTCTACCTGGATTTCTTCCAAGGCAGTTTTGTTTATTTTTCTGGCCGTCCACGGTTATTTTTTAAAATAATCTTCACTGGCTGAGCCCCGGTGGCGTAGTGGTTGTTCGCGGGACTGCGGCCCACTGGGTTGGACATTCAAATCCAGCAGCCGCTCTTCAGGAGCAAGGCTGGGCCTCCTACTCCTACCACCAGGGCAGTGATGCCCCCCCCCAAAAAAAAAATAGTCTTCACCATCGCCATAATTCAAAGGTATCGCTTCTTCTTTGGTCTGCCTTTCTCTGTGTCCAACTTCACATGCATATGACATGGTTGAAAAGACCAGGGCTTGAGTCAAGGGCACCTGACCTTAGATTTCTCAGGTGAGGATCTCCTCAACTTTTGGCTTTCCATGAGAAAGAAATTTATGCTGAAGCCTGGTTTGCGATCCAAGTAAGTTTTTTTGTTTTTGTTTTTTTGTCCCTCACTCAACCACTACGCCCTGGGGCTCAGCCCCAGGTGAGTTTTTATAAAGGAGAATAAGTTTCAGGTTCTCGAGATAAGAACATGGACAACCTCGTGGGACTACACACCCACACATGGTGGCCCAGAGAAAGCGAAAAACCCTTGGAAGGCAGGGGAACAGGAGGAAAGGAGACGGTAGGCTTTCAGTTCTGGCCTTTGGGGGGTCTGCACCTAAGAGGCATGGTTCACAGTACTGGTTGACCCCATTGGATGAATTAAACCTACCTGCCTTAGATTGGGCCTATCCAGATGTACCATCCTCCACCACCTCCACCACCACACCACCACCACCTTGGGGCCTGAGCTGGCGCATGCCCAGTGGCCACTCTGGTCCCTGTCTTGCTACCTAACAGTCTTTAAAGTGATACTTTTGTTGGCTATCTAACTTTTTTTTTTCATTTTTTTTTTTGCATCACTGCCCTCTGGTGGTCGTGGGAGCTACCCAGTCTTGCTGCTGCTGGATTTGAACCGCCCAGCCAGTGGGCCGCAGTCCCGCACTCAACCACTACACCACCGGGGCTCAGCCTGGATAGCTAACATTTTGAAGAGGTTTTTCTGTGGTAGATTTGACCAATGCTATGCATCATTTGATCTCCTCACGGCTGCTTCCATAGGCATTGATCCGAGATCCAAGCAAGATTAAACCCTCCACAGCTCCACGTTTTCTTTGTTTATTGACATGGCGAGGAAACCTGTTTTCTCTGTGTTGAGGTGTGATCCCTACTGAAGGTTGAACAGCTCTTTACAAACAAGGAAATCATGAGCATTCTGCGGGCAGACCTAGCTGAGCATACTGTTCTCTTCCCCTGTGCGGCCGTTACAGCCTCTACTGTCAGCTTGAAGAAGGGGTGGAGCCTAGCCTTCTACCAGGTCGCAGCTTGATGACCTCATTTGGAGGCAGCGCAGAGATAAATAGCTCGCTGGAGGCCAGACTGCACACTCTCTCTGCTACACATTGCTGCTGACAAGCCCCGTGGAGCTAGGCTGATGGAGCCAGCGCCCTGGGGCTGGAGGAGCCACGTGGAGACCCACGCCAGAGATTTCTACTGCCACTGGGTCCACACAGTTTTCTACTCCCTGGCCTGTGATCTCTCGGCACTTGGTGTCATTGCTTGTGTTGTGTGAGTCTGAAGAGGAATTTATAGACCGGTAACAGACATATCAGATGTATGGACTTGATCTGGACTAGGCTGGGATGTTTTCTTAATGCACAATTACTCTTTCTATAAAGCTCTTTTCTTATACGCACTTGAGTGTCTATGAATGTTTCTCTAGTCAGTCCAGACCAACATGGCCTGCCTTCGTCATCCAGCAAAGTCACCAGACTGAGTCCAGGAGGCAGCAACCTGAGAGTCCACCTCAAAGCACATGGTTATGCTTTCCTTTGTTGTACAGAGACACAGTCTTGAAACGCACAGGAGCAGGTCTGCCCTGTCGCATAGGGTCACTGTGATTCAGAATTGAACTCTACGGCAGTGAGTTTGTTGTTTCATTTCTTCCTCAGGGGACCGTGCAGTCATACATGGGTCAGATGCTGTGCCACAAAGAGTCCTATGTGGCAAGCCCCCACTTCCACTCTCCAGCCATGCTTGCCCTATCTAGGCAGGCGACAGGCAACAGATGCTTAAAATTTATCCTGGTTCTGTCATTAGGGAATCCAGGCACTTCCTGGTGCTAAGGAGCAGAGGAGGCCAGATAAGCTGGGTTTGCAGTAAGCAGCTGAGGCCCGCTATTCTGAGCTCCAAGCAGCTCATTGCATCCTAGCCTGTAATTGCACATATCTTCAGATGGGGAACTCTCCACCTCCTGTGACCGTCCACTTGAATTATGCACATTGGTAAAAAGCTCTTCCTGGGGCCAAGCCCGAGAGGCATAAGTGGTTGAGCGCAGGACTGCAGCCCGAGGGCTTGGCGGTTCAAATCCAGCGGCGGCTCTCAGGAGCAGCACCGGGTAGCGCCCACGACCACCAGAGCCAATGATGCCCCCAAAACAAAAACAAAAACAAAAAAGCTCTTCCTGACATCCAGCTCCAACCACACCCCTTCACCCCATCCCCTCTCCTGTCGTGTCTTTCCCTGCATGCCATGAGGTTGTCTCTGCTGAATTGCCAGCATGTGGATGCAGAGGGTGGGTAGAAAGAGAGGAGACTGGGCTACTGACTGCAGGGGCGGCAAGTGAGTCATGGGAGTTGTGCCCCTTGCGCTCTGGCTGGGTCTGGCCCCAATCTTTATCACATGACTGTGGGGCCCATTCGCACTGACATTCTATTCCTCTGTATGAAACTCGGGATCCAACTTAAGAGTAGGTGGGCTCAGGAAGCTCACTTGGGATAAGGAGGTGTTCCAATAGTTAAAAGTGTGTCTATTTTGCCTGGACTAGGATTCTCAGTGGTTTAGTAGTTACTATGTAGCCATCCTTCATGATGAGATCTGATACAATGTTACCATTTTTATTATGAGATCTGCAGTGAGCAGCCAATCTGTGGAAAGGGAACTTCCTCAGAGGTGTGGCCTGCTTCCAATCAGTTTAGAAAAGTGTCCCTCTCTGCTTCTCCTCACGTGACAGGCAGCCACATCTTCCATATCTCCCTGTTCCCTGGCAGACGCATCCTGGAGACACAAGGGGTGAAGGTCGGAGTTAAATATTTTGAACAAATCGGGCACCTGGTCAGGAGATGCTTTCAACACCGGCAAAATGGATATCGTTGCCATCAATGACCTCTTCATTGACCTGAACTACATGTTCCAGTAGGATTCCATCCAGGGCAAGTTCTATGGTGTCTGGACAGGAGTGCAAAAGCAAGGGCTGAACAACAACACAAGACCGGAAGCAAGCCAGAAGAAAAGGTGCAAGATAAGACAACAGACAAGTCTAACATCTGCTCAGCAACACGCAGATGCGGTCCATTTGACTGATGCTGCCATTCCATTGAGCCCCCAGGCTGTATTGAGGGAGGAACCAGTCTGGATCTAACAGATAGACACACACCCCCTCCCTCCCGGGATGGGAAGGCAGGGCTGGGAGAGACCAGAGACCGCATGGTGCAGTGTTTACTGGCACATCTGCAGGCCATCTCCCATCGGGCAGTGAATTTTGAGAAACTGCGGGAAATCACACAACACTCGGGTGAAAACCCGGCAGCTTTTCTTACCCGCTTGACAGAAGCCCTAGCTCAATACACCAGACTGGACTCTGTCTCTCTGGCTGGGGAGACTGTGTTAGCCACCCACTTTATAACACAGTCAGCCTCCGATATGAAAAATAATCTCAAAAAGACTGAGGATGGCCCTCAGAGCCCTCCCCATGACCAGGAAGTGAGACCAGATGTTCCCAAGACAAAGGAAGCCACAAGGAATGGACAAACAATTCTCAGAGTGGCCAGACCCCATCTGCTAATTGCCACATGCCTGACATTCTTTACCACCCCTCTAAAAACCCCACATCTCTGACTGCTGGGCATGTCTTCATGTCTTCCCTAGGCTAGCAAGCCCATGGAACTTCATCCGGGAATTTCCCTCTAGTAAAACTGCTGCTGTTGCTGCTCTCCCTTGTCCTGTCAGTTCTCTTCGTCCACCACTTTGTGCCTCAGTTTACTTTACAAATGGCATCGTCAAGCCTGAGAACGGGAAGCTTATCGTCAAAGGGAAGTCCATCTCCACCTTCCAGGCGTGAGATCCCACCAACAGTAAGTGAGGTAAGGCTGGTGCTGAGTGTGCAGACCGTCCACGGGGGTCTTCACCACCATAGAGTAGCCCGGGGCTCTCTTGAAACGGGATGCCCAAAGTGTGATCATCTCTGCCCCTTCTGCTGATGCCCCCATGTTTGTGAGGGGCAAGAATCCTAAGAAGTATGACAACCACCTTGAGATTGTCAGCAATGCCTCCTGCACCACAAGCTGCTTGTTACACTGGCCAAGGTCACCATGACAACTTTACCATTGTGGGGGGACTCATGACCACAGCCCCTGCCATCATGGCCACCCAGAAGACCATGATTGACCCCCTCCCGGAAACCCTAGCATAACGGCCTTGAGGTTCCCCAGAAAAGCATCCCCCACACTGAATGGCTCTGCCAAGGCCATGGGCAAGGTTACCCCAGAGCTGAATGTGAAATTCACTGGCATGGCCTCCCGTGTCCCTGTCCCTGATGTGTCAGTAGTGAATCTCACCTGCTGTCTGGAGAAAACTGCCAAGTATGACTATGTTAGGCTAGTTGACTAGAGAAACAAATCCAGAGACACTCATATATGTGTAAGAAAGAACTTTATATCAAGAAGAAATTGCTTATCAAGAAAACATCCCGGGCTGAGCCCCGGTGGCGTAGTGGTTGTGCGCGGGACTGCGGCCCACTGGGATGGAGGTTCGATTCCGGCTCCCAGGAGCAAAGGCTGGGCCTCCTACCCACCACCAGGGCAGTGATGCCTAAAACAAACAAACAAACAAACAAACAAACAAACAAACAAGAAAACATCCCAACTGTGCATGGCCTTGTCCTGAGATTTCTGGGAAATCTGGCCATATTTCCCCCATGGAGATGAGAGACTTACAACTACTGAGTTATAAGACACTCTACTGACAAGACACAAGGCTGACTCCCTGTGAGACATCCAGAGGAGAAGCCACATGAGCTTACGCTGATGGAACCAGACCTCTGAAGCTGGAAAAGTCATGCAGAGACTCCTGCCAGCGCTGAGATGCTTGAGAAGCCACAGAGAGGCCCCTGCCAATGCTGAGATGCTTACAATGCCACTGGATACACACGACTCTGCACCCACTGGCCTGTGTTTGTCCTGGCATCAATGCATATACCTCGTGAATCTGAAGAAGACTTTATAGACTGGTATGAGACATATGGGCTAATATCAGATTTGTGGGCTTAGACTGAATTGGGTTGGCATGCTTTCTCAATGTTCCATTCCTCTTGTATATAAACCTCTCCCTTATATACATAGGCATGTTTATGAATTTGTTTCTCTAGTCTACCCAGACTATCCACACAAAAAGTGGATACTCTCCCACCTTTGGTGCTGAGGCTGGCATTGTCCTCATTTCCTGTATGACAATGAATTTGGCCACAGCCACAGAATGGTGGGCTTCATTGTCCACGTGACCTCTAATGAACAAGCGCATCCCTGGACCATCAGCCCCAGTAATAACACCAAAGGAAGAGAGAGACCATCAGCCGCAGGGGAGTCTTTACCCCAACTCTATCCCCCCAAACGCTGAGAATATGCCATCATCTCAAGTTTCCACCCAGACCCCTTGAAGAGGGGAAGGGCCTTAGAGAGCCTAACCTTGTCATGTACCATTAATAAAGTGCACTGTCCCCAGCCTCCCTCCCCCACAATGTAGAAAAGTGGGCTTGCCTTTTGCTTGCCTTTGTTCATCGATCCTGCTTTTGCCGGATCATCTGACTGCCAGTTCTTTAGCCTTGAGTCCATGATTTGCCATATCACCTGGTGATCCTGAGAATCAGCAGCAGCCTGCCTGCTGACCTGCCAATCTTGAGAATCATCAGGTCCTGCAGCAACATGTGTCAAGAAGACCCTCCAGCCTGACATCTGATCCATGGACTTAGAAACTGTGAGTCAGGCTGAGCCCCGGTGGCGTAGTGGTTATGCGCGGGACTGTGGCCCACTGGGACGGAGGTTCAATTCCAGCAGTGGGGCTAGGCCTCCTACTCCCACCACCGGAGAGCAGTGATGGCCCCCCCCCCCCAAAAAAAAAAAAAAGAAACTGTGAGTCTCTGTCACTTGTGAGTCATCTCTTTGAAATAAATATCTCTACATACATACATGCATAAGCTTCACTGGTTTTACTTCTCTAGAGGACTCAGCCTAAGACAAGTGCCCAAACTCTCATACTCTTCTGTTTAGCTGGTTTGGGTGGCTGATCTCTTTGACCCTCCACAGACGTCTATATGGACTGACTTGCTATACTGCCAGCAAGTACATGGAGAGGGGGCAGTGCTGGGTTGGGAGGTCACTGCTGAGAAGAGGTCACTCTAAGACAGGGGTTCTCAACGTTCCTTATGCCATGACCCCTTAATACAGCTCTTCATGTTGTGGTGACCCCCCAGTCATAAAATTATATTCATTGCTACTTCATAACCGTAATTTTTTTTGTTTTTTGGCATCACTGCCCTCTGGCGGTGGGAATAGGAGGCACAGCCTTTGCTCCTGTGGAGCTGGAATTGAACCTGCATCCCAGGGGGCTGCAACATAACTGTAGTGTTGCTATTGCTATGAATGAAGCAATTCCTGTGAAAGGTTCCTTCGACCCCCAAAGGGATCTTGATACACAGCTTGAGAACCACTGCTGTAGGAGGACTATGGCCCCAAGGAGGCCACGCCTCAGCAGATCCTGCTGCTTTTGCCAGTCCCTCCAGGCAGTTTCACTTTCCACATTTAGATCGTCACTCATTTAGACAGTAATGCTGCCCTTAGCGAGAGGAACAGGACAATTGGGCTAAACTCTTCAATGAAGGAAAACAGACACCCCAGCCTGCACAGAAGCCAGGTCCCAAAGTCAATGGTGGTGCTAGTCCACCCGCTGAGAGCTACCTTGCTCACAAGCTGCAGGCAACCAACCTCTTTTATGAGGGATGCAGGTGTCTTTCATCTTCAGGGTCTGCCTCTGAAGGTTTCTCATATTGATTATGTCTACCAGGGCAAGACAGATTCCAGCTTTTGCCCTTTCTCTTTTGTTGTTGTTGTTGTTCTGAACATGTGTGTCAGTCTGGGTAGACTAGAGAAACAAATCCATAGACACTCATATGTGTCTAAGAAAGAGCTTTAGATACAAGAGCAGTTGTCTATTGAGAAAACATCCCAGCCCAGCCCAGATCAAGTCCATAAATCCAATCTTAGCCATATGTCTGATACCAGTCTATAAAGTTCTCTTCAGATTCATGAAACACATGCCATAACGCCATATACAGGAAGATCACAGCATAGTGGGTGGGAAGTCTTGTGGATCCAGTGGCATTGTAAGCATCTTAGCACTAGCAGGGTTCTCCATGTGACTTCTCTTCATCAGTCTCTCTCCATGTGTCTTCTCCACAGAGATGTCTCACAGGAAGTCAGCATGTATGTTTCCTGCCTCCAGAGAGCTATTTATCTCCTGAGTGCCTCCAAATGATGTCATCAAGTTACTACCTGATTGACAGGCTAGACTCCACCCCTTCACTCTGTATCCTCAAACGGACACCAGATCATGTAGCTACTACAGACCATGTAACGTTTGAGTGAACACATGGGACTTCTTAATGGGGATAGAGATGATGTGAGTGTCTGATCTCAACCCAGAAGTCACCCTGATTAGCACTGTAATAGGCAGTATGGGGGCATCTCAGAAACAGCTCCAGACAAGCCTGACTGGGGGGCTATTCCTGCTGGTGCCCTCATACCACAGAATTAAGTGGAACTGGCTGAGGATTCTAATGGCATTGTTTTGTGCACTCGATGCCACTAGGGACATGGTTGGGGCTCTCCGCTCAGCAGGAAAATAGCAAAACCACGCTTTGCCCTGATGGGCATGAGTTCAACATTTGGGGGGGTGGGGTGGAGGAAAAAGGCCATCAGGGTGGGTCCTGGGAGGGTAAGCTCGTGGAGCCATAGGGTGCAATGAAGGAGATTCGATGGGAGAAATGTCCCATTCAGGATTTGCCGAATGGGCCAGACCCAAGGTGTGGGAAGCTTTAGACCTGGGAATGGAGGAACTGGATCCAGGGTTCCCTCCAGTTCTCCAAGACGCGACATCCCTCCCCCCAAACTCTTGAGTCCAGCCTGCACATCTCCACCAGCTGTGGGAAGTGTGGATGCGGTGAGCGGGCCACAGCCATAGGCGTGTGGCGCCAGACGGACGGGATTTGAGCTCCGTTGACCCCCAGTAAATGACAACCCCAAGAGGGCGCCCATCCCACCGAGCCTCACTATCCCCATGGGTAAAATGGGCACAGCCGTAGAACGCCCCCTCGTGGGTAGCGTGAGGAGTGCAAGTCCCTTGAAGGCGCGGCACACAGCTTCGGGGCAAGGGGGCCGTGGAACAGAGGGCGCTGGCTGAGCCCAGCAGCCGACCGAAGCGGCCCCTCGGGCTCGGAAATCCGAGCGGGTCCTCGGGGGGCGTCCCCCAGCCGCGCCGCAGCAGTGCCGGCAGGTGCCCGGGCCTCCAGCCCTCCGCGAGGAGGATGGGCGTCGGCTAGGACTGTCACGCCGGGGGCCCAATAGGAAGTGGCCCTCTCTGTTCGTTCGTCCAATCGGCGCCGGGAGCCGGACGGCACAGGGCCGGGCGGCCAATGGGAAAATTCGCGGCCGGGTGGGCGGGGCGCGAGGCCCCGTCGCTGCCGCGGCCAGCTTTGCGCACGGGCAGAGCCCGGGGAGGCGACGGGAGGGCGGCCCGCAGGCTGCGCGTGGGGCCGGCGAAGGGCCGCCCGGTGGCTGTCTGTCCGCGCGTCGGAGCCCGGACTGCGCCCCGCGACGCGCCCCCGAAGGCCGCCCGCTGCGCGCCCGGGGACCCGGGGCGTCCGTCTTCCCGGGGTCGCGCTGCCGAGCCGCCCACGCCGCTCGCGGGTAAGCTCCGGCAGGGGCGGGGTCTGGAACCCGGGTCCTCGTCCTGCCGAGGGTCGGAGCCCGGGGGCGGGGTCTGGGCGGGCAGGCCTGCCCGGGCTCCGGAGTCCGGGCCTGGACCCGGGGGGCGGGGGCGGGGGGGTGGGCACCGGGTGTCAGGGTGGATCCGGGACCTGGAGTGGAGGTGGGGCGCGGGCGGGGGCGCAGAGCTCGGGCAAGCTCCATTCCACTGCCCAGCTGGCATCTTGCGTGGCCGATGCGGTGTCCGCCGTCCCTCCCGACCCCCCTCCAAGCCCCCCCCCTCCCGGTCATACACACACTCAGGCCAGCAGAGGCGGGGCCCTTTGTGCACCTCCGTGGGGGTCCCTTGCCCTGCCCGCTGGTGCGCCCCGCACCGTGCCGCCTTCTTGAAATGAACATGCAGCCGGACCTGTCAGCCTTGCCCACCGGGGAAACTGGGCCTAGCAGTCTTGGGAACTTTCCAAGGGCCGGAGGGGCGTCGAGCCCAGGGAACTTCCCTGGGGTGGTGCACCCCGGGACAGGCAGTGGCTCAGCTGGGTCCCCAGGCTGCTGTATGGCAAGAGAGAAAACCGCCTCCTAGTGTCCATCTGGTTTCCCGACTGAACAGCACGCTCCCACCCCTGCACCTTTCCGATGGGACGCTTACCCAGCCGGATGTAGTCTTTCCTGGTCCCGGGGCAGAGGCTCAAGCTGGGCGTCATAGCTCTGGGCAGGTGGCTAAGAGCTTCAGCGTTTGGGTTTAAATTTAGATAATCGTGCTGTTTCTTAGTGGAAATGGAATACTAAGAGTCACCTGCTACCCCCTACCTTCTCCCCACCTCCTCCCCACGTATACACTTTTCTTTGAGATTTGGTTGTATTTAGAAAGTAGGAAGAAAAAAAAAAACACCTCAACAAAGATTCATATAAACTCACTGCCATCCAGAGGTTGGGACTCCTAGTGACCTAGAGGCCTTCCAGGACTGCAAATCTTTTGGGGGATAACCTCATCTTTGCCCGCACAGCAGCTGGTGGGTTTGAACTGCTGAACTTGTGGTTAGCAGCCCAACACTTATCGCCCTAGTCCACTCTTCCCAGACACACCCTTCCCAGTGCCACTCCATCTCTCCCGCCACAAGGAGTAGGGGTCATGATTCATAAATGCACAGGTTCCTGAAATGAGGATGCTAGGGCCTGTTGGGGTAGCTTCTAGGGATGAGGACAAGCTAGGGGTCCATTGCCACCCTTATACCCTACTCCTTCCACAGACCCCTCTGCCTCCACCCTAAAATGTAGCCAGAGGTGGTGGTGGGGGCTGGTGTCAACATTGCCACCTTTCCTCTATCCTCAACACCAGATGCCCAGTCCAAGAGCAGGTCTTGCCCATCCCGTGATCTGCTGTATACCTGGATCTGGGACAGTGCTGAGCATAGGGGCAATCAGAGCTTTCTTTCTTGGCCCCCTGGCAGCCTTGGCTGATTGAATCTAGACCTCTCGGTATGATGGTACGATCCCAGAGTATGGGCTTGTATAACCAGACGATAATGACTACTTTTCCTTGTCTGTCTCCGACCTCCCCTCCCCACACAGGGCAGGAGACACTTAACGAAGCCTGGTGAGGAGGGTCATGGAGACCTCTGCCTTCCGAGGGCCCTCAGGGTACCTGCTGACCTGGGCCCTCAGTCGGACAAGTGACTCAGCAGCCATAAACCCACAGCCTGGCCATTGAGCCCGTCCCAACAGGCAGCAATACTCATAGGACAGTGTAGAACTGCTTCTGTGGGTTTCCAAGTCTAGCTCTTGACAGGAGTAGGAAGCCTTGTCTTTCTCCTGCAGCTGATGCTTTTGAATTGTTAACCTTGTAGCTCCACGTGGGACCACATTGCCACCAGTGCTTTTGTGCTAAAGGGCAACGGGGCCCATTTTCCATAAGGCTGCCCAGCATCCATCCTGGTGCTTCTTCTTGGGTAGGTCCGGCAGGTCTCTTCCCAGTGGATCTGAGGGCTTGCAGCCTCCTGGCAAAGCGGTGCAGAGCCGAGTGTAGCCACCAGAGGGCACTCCGGACCGCTTCGCAGGGCAGGCTGGGCTCCTCTCAGCTTTCCGCTCTGCAGGCTGGGACCCTGGTGCCTGGGGGCTGCCCATGGCCCTGCTTCCTCTAGGGCAGTGCTCTCAACCTTCCTAATGCCGTGACCATGTGACACAGTTCCTCATGTGCTGGGTAACTCCCCCCCCCCCCCCCCCCCCC
>PVJH01014718.1:0-56183 GCA_004026705.1 Nesogale talazaci | reverse complement strand
TTACAGTATTAGCCCTTCACTGGAGAAAATTTATTTATTCAAAATATAACTTGCATGGTGCCTTAAGGTGTCCAGAAGAAGGCATATCCCCTATTACCTCTTTAATGTTCCTCCCATCCACCCAGAAATAGAAACAGACAGAAGGATGCACTGTATGTCTGCATCCCTTTGCTGTGAAATATGGGTGCCATTCCTTCCAGGATGCCAGAGATCCTGGTCCCAGGATGGGCATACTTGCTCCCTGGCTGTAGCATATAGGTCTAGGTATTCACACAGAATCAGACCTTAAAATTACTTGATGTGTGACTAGTAAAGTTAGGCAGCCTCTTCTCATTTTGAGGCTGAACTCCTCTTCCATAATCTGTATAATAAGGATGCTGTACAATACTCTATATTGCTGTCATCCTCAGTTTCCCAGCAATTCAACTTCAAAATAAGCTTGGCATGTCTTAAATGTGCAGATGTTGCGTTGATGTGAAATCATAGTGACATCAAGTAAGTCTGAGTAGAACTATGTGTTCCCTAAGATTTTCTGATATTTCAGAACAAGATTGGCCTTTCTTCAAAGATTCTTCGGAGAGCGCTCAACCCTCCAGACTTAGAAGTCAAGAGAAATAGCCATTTTCACCTTGCAAGAATGGGCATACTTTGAATAAATGCCATTTCCTTTCAAAATCATTTGGTCAGAATGATTGTAAGTAAAATCTGGAAAACATGGCACAAGTCTTGTGATTGCAGGTTTTGCGAAATGACCTCACAAAGGCGTGGGGTAACTGCTGTATCTGGAGAGGCTGAAGCACACTATCACAGAGAACGGAAAGTGAAGCATCAGATGGACAAGCTCTGTTTCTTATCATTTCTGCTTCCTCCATCTGGCAGATTTGATGGGGATTCCTTTGACTGTTGAAGGAAGTTGGAAACATTGACTAACCACTTCTCACATGCCCCCCTCTACGTTTATCTCCTAGTACATAAAGAAGTATAAGACTCTCTAATGATAGAGATCTCCCAGAGACCAATGGAGTACACATTTAACTTTTAAAAGATCACATTCCCTATGCCATTCTAAGTCAGAGCCATTCTGTGAGACGAGGTAAATTGTCCCTGTGAGTTTCTTAGGCATTTCCTTCTCAATAAAGGTAGAAAATCTCAACTTTCTTCCAAAGATTAGCTAGTGGTCTTAAGCTGCTGACCTTGTTATTCACGGCTGAACCCATAACCCACTGTACCACAAGAGGTCCTGATAGATTTAATGAAAAACAATAATTTTCACATTCTGTAACACATTTTTGATCTAAATTACTGACAACTATCAAAAGGAAACATTTCAGATGTGCCTACCTTGCTTACTTTTGCATCTGGAAGCAATTAGTTCAAGGGACTAATTGGTGGCACAATCATCTCCACAACCCTGAGATAAGAACTACAAACTACATGGTACCCAACTAACACTTCCAAAATCTTGGCAAAGGCTCATATTAGAAAACATTGGATACAGTGGGAAAACTCAAAACTCAAAATCCTAAAAGGAATCAAGCATACTGGTCAGAGAGAGACAGATGGGACCCCCATCAGTTTGGGAATTAGACACCTTGTTGTGATGTAATCAATTGGTTAAGCTGTGAGGAGCAGCATTTATTCAAGGGCAAAATTCCAGAAAAGAATGAGGAAGAGAAACAGAAAGCAGAGAGAGAGAGGATTACAAGGGATGAATTGAAGCAAAGCGTATATGAGTTGTTGAATGAAAAATTGTTGTTCTATCCTAGAAACCTTCATTTGTTCCCTAATAAAAAGAATTTTAAAAGAAAAAATGGGGCTGAACCCCGGTGATGTAGTGGTTGAGAGCACAACTACAGCCCACTGGCTTGGTGGTTCAAATCCAGCAGCACCTTTCCAGGAGCAAGGCTGGCCCCCCACCAAAAAAAAAAGAAAAAAAGCAAAGAAAAAATTTTCTTACTTTCACTTAGCCTCCTTTTTACTTTAGCTGTCTCTGCTGTTTTAAGCTCTTCATCCTACTTCTTTGTAATATTTTAAGAGCTCCTTAGCTATCTTTTTCTTCCATTGCACTTTACATGCTGAAGATAAGTGTTTGTATCTAAAATTTATGATTATCAATCATTCTTGTGACCATAAAAGAATATTATTTTATCATTTCTTATGCACCTTCATTATCTTTGTTTTCAACTTCATCTTTCACTTCGAAGTCATACAATCAGAAAAAGGGAATTGAATATTTTCTGATAATTAATTCAGACAGAAAATCATGAAGTCAAATTAGTCATGTCAACTCTAACAGAAACTCTTATCATCTTTCTTGCATTCGTTTATCAATTTTATTATTGGTCTACTAATTTACATATATGTTCGTGTATACCTCCCAACATGATTATTCTGGCTGTAAAATGTTAGATTTGATGGCTACAACACATAGAACAGCTATGCCTGATACAATCAATAGTCATTGCCTGGCTAGTGGTCTGGCCTCCTTGAGGCTCCATCACATGCCTTGCAGTTCTGCTCCCAGGACATACATCAAGAAAGGTCTTTTTCTTCAACTTACTCTCTCTATATAGTGAGCTGATTTTTGTTGTTCAGTACACACAAGATTTCTCTTGCTGAGTTGCAATGTTCTTAAGGTCAAGTGTACCTAGATTTTGTAGTCTCTTCATTCTTAGCTATCACACTTAATCCAAAGAGAAAACACATGGTGCAATTGCTGCTCAGAGTAATGATAAGTACTTGTTTTTGAGAACTGAATACCTTGTGGTAATCCTTTCTCCTACTTCCCATGTATCCCTGAAAGAGTCTCTCTCCCTCTTTGTCTCAATTTTCCTGTGTCCACAATTGGGATATTAACACTGCTAGATTCTAAATTTGTTGTGAATATTGTAGGAAATCTAGATTTGCTGTGAATATTAAAGGAATTAATGCATATAAATTCCATAATTAAAACCAATCCCACTGCCTCGAGCTTTTCTGACTCACAGCAAACCTACAGGAATGAGTAAAATTACCTCATATGGTTTCCAAGGCTGAAAATCTTCACAGAACCGGACTGACATTTCCTTCCCCCAAGAAGAGTTTCTTGGGTTCAAACCAACAACCATTTGCTTAGTAGCCCAACACTTTAACCACTGCATCACCAGGGCACTTGCATGGTTATCAGCAGAAACATTAAAGGTAAATGATAACTGTTAAATAGTTTATCTGTTAATGTTCACCTTCCCAAGTTAACTAATACATGAGTGCCTTTGATAAAAAGCACCCCTACTTCACTTATTTGCAACAAACTATCTCCCATATCCAACGAGTGAATTTATCCAATTTTTTTGGCTTATTTAGTATTTCACGTTACATTTATTTGAGCTTTAAAGGTTGTAGGGATGTTGAGTAAAGTATTGGGGTTGATAAGCAGTTTAAACTGTTGAATATAAAGTTGATTATCTGAAATGTAAATCTCCCATCTGAATTCAAATAAAAATTGTTAAATAAAAAATAGTGATGATGATGATGATGATAATAGTAGCTGTTTTGCTTTGTGATTCTGGAATTTTAATTACACAATTGTTATGAACATATTGCATGGGCCTGCCAGAAAGAGAGCATAAAATAAATATCAAGCATTATCATTGGTAGTTTTTTGAAAATTGAGTAATTTGGCCTAGCTTGGGAAGTATTTTGAGCATACCGACTCTGGATACTCAGAAGTGCATCGATGTGAAATACTAAGAAAATTTGTGGAGGCTTCATTCACCAATAGAACGTGGAACCTCCTAAAGCAAATTTCCCACTTCTACTCTGTCTAAAAATTTTAGGAGCCTTGAAATCCAGTAAACAGTGTTCTCCAAAAAGTGGAGTATTGGAACCTAAGCAGAGACTAATGACAGATACAGAATTAGAAGGTTATTTGCAATCATAGAAGGCTGTAGTGGAAAGTCAATTGGCAAATCAAGGCATTGGCATCTCTCTGAGTCTAAATGTCTGTATGAAAGATAATGCCTTTTCTCCAAATGACTGACAACGACACCAAAACTTTTTATTTGGTTATTCTTAAAAAATATTTACTATGTATTGTAACTCAATGTAAAAATTCTCATACCTATACCAAGAGTATGGTGACAGAGAAAGTATTGAAGTTGTCAAGAATCTCATCTGCAGGAAGCCACAGTCAGTGCTCATGGAAGCAGCAGTGAAGAGATCAAATCATGTACTCGGCCGAGTCAGTCTGCGGCACAAGACCTTTTTAAAGTCTTGAAAAGCAAAGATGGTACTTGTAGGTCTAAGACGTGCCTCATCCAAGTCACGATGCTTTTCGTTG
Organism: Nesogale talazaci; assembly: GCA_004026705.1. Classification (NCBI taxonomy): domain Eukaryota; kingdom Metazoa; phylum Chordata; class Mammalia; order Afrosoricida; family Tenrecidae; genus Nesogale; species Nesogale talazaci. The sequence continues at coordinate 51,865 of PVJH01014718.1, read as the reverse complement.
CTTCACATGCACGTGAAAGTTGGACATCAACTAAGAAAGACGGAAGAAGAATCAATGTCTGCCCATTGTGGTGCTGGCGAAGACCATCGAAAGCACCACGGAATGCCAAAGGAAGAAAGAAATCTGTGTGAAATGAGCTGCGACCAGAAGGTGCCCTACAGGCAAGCATAGTGAGACGTCATCTCACAAACTTTAGGCAGGAGAGAGCGGTTCCTGGAGAAGGGCATCCTGATCATTGAAGTAGAGGATCAGGGAAAAGAGAGGCAAGAACGATTGATGGGCTCACCCACAAGGAGACTCGTGAAGATGGCACAGGGTCAGGCAATGCTTTGTTCTGTTGTATGTATCTAGGGTCACTGTGAGTCACAACCAACCCAAGGGCACCTAGGAACAGCAATATTTAGGGGTCCATGATAAGGACATAATTTATTTTTTTCAGTAATTTTATTGGGGGCTGTTATAGTTCTTAGAACATTCAATGCATCATTTGTATCAAGCATATTGGTACACATGTTGCCATCTTCATGTCCAAATATTTTCTACTTGAGCCCTTGGTATAAGCTCCTCTTTCCTCCTCCTTTTTTTATAAATCATTTTATTGGGGTCTCAGACAACTCCCATCACGATCCATACAAACATCAATTGCATGCAGGCCACATTTGCACACTTGTTGCCATGATCACTCTCAACACATCCTCCCTCCACATAGGCCCCCAGTACCAACTCCCCATATTTTCCTTCACTCCCCCATGAATTCTTAGTAATTTACCAATTGTTATTATTTTTTGTATCGTACACTGTCCAACGTGTCCCTTCACTCACTTCCCTGTTGTCCATATCCCAGAGAGGAGGTTATATGTAGAGCCCTGAGTAGAATGGTGGGGCATAATTAAAAAATTCAAAACTTTTAAACTCTATTTCCCAGAGAAAATAATGTGAACTCCTCTATGAATTGTCTTACATGGAATTTCCTGGGCTTTCTTATATTAGCCAGAAAATATTTAATAAGAAATTCTTTCTCCATCGCATAGGGAAAGACTAGCAGGGATTTAAAAAGAAAATAGAAGAAGCATTCTTTGTGATACAATAATGCATAATCTAAGTGACATATCCATATTTAACTGTGGTACCATAATACCATTCTAGGAGTTATAAATAACTATGTATTTTCTATAAGAAGAAAGAATGTCAAAAAAGAACAAACAACGTTGAAAGAATGAATTCTGGCAGAAATCGCAAAGATCTGAACAGATCGTTGCTGTTTGACAAGTCAAATGAATGGAAATGAAGTCTGCCAGGCAAGCAAGTCACAGAGGATGGAGAGTAAGAAGAGTGACAAGTGGTCCAATACTATGAAGAAATGAATAAGACCCAGAAAAGACAATTATGACAGAAGGAGCAGAAAAGCAGGCTTCTACAAGCAAATTAAACTTACTTTTTCAATTCAGCTTTATTGTGATCTCTACACAAGGTATGGGGGTTACAATGATCCATTCAAATCAACACTTTTCTTGGAAAGAATACTAACCAGGACACAATGATAGGCCAAGAACCAAGGAAGCATTGTGCAAAGTGACAAGAATAAGAAAACAGGAATTATTAAAATATATTATAAAGACTTTAAAATTCAACCTAGAAACCTGGACTTCAGATTATAGTTAATGGAGAATTAATGTGCACACTGACACAGAGATGCAATCTGATTAGTTTTTTCTTAGCCACATTAATCTATAAGTGTTATAAAATATTACCTATCATGTTATCTGAAAGGGATATAATCAGTTCTTGAGGAAGTGGAGTGTAACATAAAATTGATCTACTCATTTTGGGTTTAAGCAAGATGAAAAATTAACACCGGTGGTCTTTGTTTGTTCTATAATTTATAAAACGTTTGAAGAGCATAAACCTACAGCTCATCAAGGAAAGGAAACAGCAAAATCAAACACCTGGAAACACCTCCAGCAGCAGAAATTCTAAGTGACGATTTTCAGAAACTTGCAAACTAACCGTGAAGCAGTTGAATGGGTACCACACACCCGTTCCCAGGAGAGGAAAGAATGAAGTGGAAAGATCAAATTGACCACAGTATAGCGCTGACAGGTAAAATTAAGATGGTCCCTTGAATCTCAATCTTAGACAAACAACAAATATTTCTTCTTCCCCCTAAATTTGAATGTGTTCCCTCAAAATAAGTTGATACTTTCATTTGCTAAATCTGACAATATCTCTACGGTCCTGAATTTTTAGAAAACAAAGTAAACAGAAAACTCCCATCTGCCCTTTAAATTATATATTTTTAAAAATTTTTTAAATGCAACTTTCCCATGCCATTCTACACAGCATGCATAAAATATGCATAAAATGCAGCCACTTTATTTCTGCCTCCTCTTCCCAATAAGAACAGTGATGGAAGTTAGAACCTACCTGAATTCAATTGGAACACAATTCCCCATTCTTCCACGGTGACTCCTTCACTCAGCCCCTGAGTTCACCTTCTCTTTGGACCGTCTTTGCTCAATGACTGCAGAACGCAATGTGAAAAGGAGGTTACATCTGACCACTGGCCCATGTTCCTCCCAACCACAAACTGCCAGGGTGGGAGGTTTGGTAGGAAAGGAAATTTGCTGAAGGGGTGGAGGGAAAAAAAAAGTTTGTGTGTGTCATGTGAAAACAGCATTCTAAAACATACACGAGCAAATCTAATACTCTGAGTTTACTTTCAAGAAAACTCCAGACTTAGTAGACCAGACTTCCCCACTCCTCAGAAATTTAGGATCTCAACATCTCTAATATTTTAATCTTATACAAGCACACCAAAAGAAAAAAAATTTAGGTAAAGAACAAAATTAAAAATAAAAATAAGAAAAAAAAGAAAAATAAGTTCTTGACTGTGACTGGGAAAATAAAAGTAAATATAAATTACTTTTCCTTAGAGGCCTAATATGGTAAGAGGTAGAATGATAAATAAAACTATGCCATTGAGTTAATTAAAGAAGTAATTCTTTTATTGTCAACCCCAAGACCAATTTTACAATAAGCAAAGAGACAGGCCCTTCCAGACACATTTTCATTGTAGCATTGCTTCACATCCTCCCTACACCACGCAAAGGAGCCACAGAGAGCAAGCTGGCCAGAGTGATAATTTTATGGCCTCATTATCTGTGTCATGAGGTTAGCTAACAGCTGACTCTGAGCTTTTGATGCTGGGGAGTAAAAGAATAGCTTATTTATTATGACTACTCATTGTTCCGTGGACAACGGCTTTCTGGTTCTCTTGGATTTTCAAACAATATGAAATTGATTTTCTGAACCCATGAAAGATAGGATCATTTACTTTAAATTCTATCCGTTTCTCATTTGTCTTTTTTCAAATAATTGGATGGAGGAATATTGAGCCAATGTTAAGTAGAAACAGAGACCAGGAGTCTGAAGTGCTTTATGATGATTTATAAGGTTTTCATTGTTTTCTATTATAAACTTGAAAATGTATTTGAAATAAGAATGTCAAATTCAAGGTTTATGCTTTAACTAATTTTTATTTGAGATTTATGTACCATTCCACTGCTTTCCCAACCCCAATATATAAACCATCTTTTTTTTTTTTGGGGGGGGGGGCATCACTGCTCTCCGGTGGTGAGAGTAGGAGGCCCAGCCCCTCTGCTGGAATTGAACCTCCATCCCAGTGGGCCGCAGTCCCGTGCACAACCACTATGCCACCAGGGCTCAGCCCTATAAACCATCTTAACATGAAGTTAAAGTACAGGCTGATTCTGTCAAAAGGGGATATGATCCACTTGTCTTTCTAACAAGCATGTTTGGATGACAATCTAAGTAACAAAGCATTAAGCCAGGAATTCTCAAGGTGTAACTTCTTCTGCATCTCTAGGTTTAGTGGCTGATGTATAAACTTGAATCATAGTTGTATTGACTGGAGTTTCTTGTATGAAAATGGACATTTTCCTATCACGGACCTTTTTGACAATAAATACAATACATTCCCATCGATTATGTCATTTTTGGCATAAACCATAAACCATATGATTTTCTGATTCACAAAAAGCTAGTGCCAATCCATTGTAGCTCACTAGCATCTAGAGCATCATTCTTTATGCATTCCATTTCATTTTTGGCAACTTACAATTTTCCCAGACTCATACTTCACATATGCCAAGATATAATTATTATTGAACGTTTGTAGCTGCTTCTTTTTTTTTAATTGTGCCCCATGCGCAAATGAAAGTCTCAAAAGCTGTACTCCATCCACCTCGTTATGATCTCTTAGGACTCTTCCATGGTCATAGTTTGAGTGGCTTCTGAGTGGAGGGACTCATCTTCTGGCACTATCCCTGACAATGTTCTGCTTCTTTTCATTGGGTTTTCAGTAACTGACAATGTCTTTAAACTATCCATAGGGTTTTCAGTTGCTAATTCCTCAGAGGTGGACAGCCTATTCCTTCTTCATAGCCTGTTCTTAGTCTGGAAGATCTTTTGGAACCTGTTTATTTTGGATGACTGCTGGTATTTGAAACACCAGCAACATAGCTTTCATCATCACAGCCACATACAAGCCACCACAGTATGACAGACTGACAGATAAGTGGTGGAGAAATGATATTAACAACTGGGAGACAATTGGATTTCTATGTACCAAAGAGTGTTCTGAAACAGTCACCAAAAACCCACAAAATAATAAATGCTTACACAAAAGTAACAAAAATCCCTGTACAAAGAAAACTGCAAAACACTATTAAAAGAAATCAAACAGAGATCTATGCAAATGTAAGAGCAGCCTGTGTTCCTAGATAGCATGATCATTTTATGAATTTGTCAATACTACCCACAGCAATCTATAAACACAAATATGATTACAATTCAAATCCCAAATTTACTATTTATAAAAATGGGAAAAAGTTATTAACAACTTAATATGGAGAAGGAAAATACCCAGGGAAAGCAAAGAACTCCTTAAGAAGAACAAAATAGGAGATCCCACATTTATTCAACCTCAAAAACTATCATACAAGTCCACTAGTCCAACTAGCCTGATCCTGGTAAAATAATAGGCCAATGAAACAGAATAGAAAACCTAGAAATAAATGCACTGACCTAGAGACAACTGATCTTCAACAAAGGATTGAAAAAAGAGACCCGTTAAATTAGAAAGAGCTAGCCTCTTCAACAAGGTGCTAGCAAAATTGGATCTCTATTGCAAAACAATGAAATATATCTCACAAAAACTTTATATACAGCTTGCCTCATGTGCAAACATGAACTCAAGATTGATCAGAAACCTTCATGCATTCATGTGAAAATTGAAACAAACATAAAGGCACTATTACAGAATACCAAATATAATAAAGGAAAAATGCATAGTTTGAAGACAAGATAGATGAGTGGGGCCTACTAAAATAAAGGAGACCTACTGATGCACTGTTAACACATTGGGCAACTATTGCCAAGGTCAGCAGTTCAAAGCCACCAACTGCTTTAAGAGAAAATAAGATATTCTATTGACTTAAAGAATTGGCATTCTATTCTGTCCCTAATGTCAGAAGGAACTCGATGACAGTGTTTAGGGTTTTGTTTGCTTGTTTGTTTGTTTTGTGGCTTCAAAAGACTTCATCAACAGAGTAGAAAGGAACTCTGTGGACCGGGTAAAAAATCTTTAGCAATAAAGAGCAGAAAAGAGTTTTAATAAAACTAATCAATGTCTACAATACCTCAATAAAATAAAAGATACAATTGACAAGTACACAAAAGCCATGAGCACAGTTCACCAAAAAGGATATTCAAATGGCTACAAAACATACAAAAAATTGCTAAGATCACTAGTCATCCAGGAGATGTAAATCAAACTGATACATATAATAATAGCCCAATTTAACAGAGGTAGAGAGAACAAAAAGTTCTGAAGAGGTGTGGAGAGAATGAAACTCTTACATAGTGCAGGTGAGCTTCTAAGTGCATAAAGCCATTGTGGAATAACTTTCTTCTTCAAAAGGAATGGGTATTGGTCCAAACTGGAAACGAAATTAGGAAGCTTCTAGAAACCAATGAGATTGAAAATACAGCATTTCAAAACCTTGGAGATATAGCAGAGACATTTATCAAAGAATGCTTGATAGTGATAAAAGCACATATGAAAAAGGAAGAGAAACTCATGGTCAATATTCTATCATAAAACCTTCAACAGTTAAAACAAAGTCAACAAAATAATCCTAACAGCAAAAGAAAAGAAATTGTAAGAAATCAGGGTGAAGATAAATGAGTGGGAACACAAGAAAACAATACAAATAATTAACAGTAAAAATCTGGTTTTCCAAAAGGATTAAAAGAATGGACAAATATTTGGGAAATCTAACAAAAGATAGTAAGGACCAGATGTCAATATCCAGGATGAGAGATAAAACAGGAGAAAGTATAACAGACCTCAATGGAGTTAAAAGACTAATTATACAGTACTACAAAGGTCTGTATTCCATGGAATACAACAACATGGAAATCAGAGACAAATACTTGAAAAAAACAAGCCTCCCCAGATTATCTCATATGGATGTCAAGAACCTAAACAGATACATAGCAAAAGAAGAAATACATAAGGTTATCCAAGGACTACCAATGAAAAAAAGTCTAGGCCCAGGTAGCTTTGCAGGAGAATTCTACCAAGCATTCAGGGAAGAGAAGGCACCAATTTTTCACAAACTCTTCCAAAGCATAGAAATAGGTGGTTTTGATAAAACTCCCAAATACATTCTATGAAGCTAGGATAATACTAGGTAAGGATACCCCACAAATAGAGGACAGACTGATATCTCTAAAGAACATTGATGCAAAAATCCTTAACAAAAGTTTGACCAATAGAATATATATAAAGTGAATAATTCATCGTCATCAAGTACGATTCTTATCAGGAAAGCAGGGATGGTTCAACATCCAAAAATCCATCAACATTATCCATTGCTTTAACAAGAAAAAGGGAAAGAACCACATGATAATAAGAATAGATGCAGAAAAAAAATTTGACAACATTCAACACCCATTCCTAATTAAGACACTGAAGAAGATAGGATTGGAAGGAAGTTACATCAATATAATACAAGCTATATATAAAAAATGAACAGTCAGAATTATAATCAATGAAGAAGAGACACAAACATTCCCACTGAAAAAAAAATCCTGACAAGGATGCCCTTTGCTTGGCTTTTATTCAATATAGTCCTGGAGATTCTAGCTAATAATATAAGACAATGAAAGAACATCAAATGTATTTATCTGGGAAAAGAAGTGAAACAAACCTTATTTGCAGATGGTATGTGTTTATATATTAAGAACCCCAAAAACTCCACAATAAGTGTGCTAGAAATAATAGCAGAATGTTGTAGCATGGGAGGATCCACAATTAGAAAGCAGAAGTCAATTGAATTCTTATATAGAGTTGATGGGTTACAGATAAAGAGATTAAGAAGTCATCTGCAAAAAAAAAAGAAGTCATCTGCGGATATCTCTAACAAAAACAACAAAAAGTGTTATAAGGAAAATTATAGAACACTACTACAAGAAACTAAAAGGGACCTTCACAAATGAAAGAATACTGCATGCTGGTACATCAGAAAATGAAATATTGTATAGATGCCAATTTACCTAAAACATTAATATAAATTCAGTACAATCCCAATGCAAATACCAGCATATTTTTCCAAAGAAATGGAAAAACTGATGGGCTAGTTTGGGTAGAACAGAGAAATAAATTCATAAACACTCACATGTTAATAAAAAAGAGGTTTATATACAAGAGCAATCGAGCATTGAGAAAAACATCCCAATCCAATCCAAGGTCATAAGTCTGATATTAGCCCATATATCCAATACTAGTCTGCAAAGTCTTCTGATTCACTAGGCACATGCAATGACATCAAATGCAGGACATCACGGGCAGATGGGTAAGGAAGTTTTGGGATCCAGTTGCATTGTAAGCATCTCAGCACTGGCAGGAGTCTCTAAGTGACTTTTTTAGCTTCAGAGGTCTGGTTCCATCAGGGTAAGCCCATGTAGCTTATCCTCTGGGATATCTCACAGGAAGTCAGCATTGTGCCCTGTCAGTAGAGCATCTCCAAAAGACTGAATAGTGAGTTTCTACTACTCAGTGGGGAAATACATCCAGATTTCCCAGAATTCTTAGGAGAAAACCATGTCTATACAGAGGTCTCCTTGACTATCTGCAGATTGATAGGCTAGACTCCAACCCTACACTCTTAATCCTCAAATTGTAACCAGATTAGGTGACTGCCACCACTAGCTACCACCTTCATATGGAATGGGAAGAAGCCAAGAAATGACAAAGAATTCCTCAAGAAGAAAAAAAAGTGGGAGGGCTTGCATTACTTTACTTACTTTAAAACTTATTATTTATTACTTACTTTAAAACTTATTATACAGCTGCAGTTGTTAAAATGACATGGTCCTATTATAATGATAGATGCATAGACCAATGAGTAGGAACCAAAAATCCAAAATAGAATCAGCAGCATACAGACAACTAATTCTCAATAAAAGTCAAAAAAATATCAAATGGTAAGCACATGCCCTATTTTCTTGACAAAAGATGCTGGTAAAACTGGATGACAACCTGTAGCTAAATGATGCAAGACCCTTACCTCACTCCATACACAAAAACAAATTCAAGGTGAATCACAGACCTTAAGTTAAAACCCTAAACTATTAGGATCACCAATTAGAAAATTGTGACAAAGCAAAGAACCTAACGTAGGCAACATGTGAGGTATAGGAAATAAGAAAGGACACACACTGAGAGGAAGATGATCTATATGAATGGCCCATAAGAAAGATAAAACACTTGCATATATCAAAAGACTTCATCAAGAGAGTAATAAGCGAGCCCACAGAATGGGAAAATGTATTTGGCCATGAAATAGCAGACAAAGGCCTATTTCTGATTCCCATTTCTGTGAGGACCCATATTAAAACCAACTAGATGGCAAAACTGGCAAATGCCTCTATGAGAGTTTCATTCACCCAAGTTACATGATCCTACCTAATCATTTGATGTGAGCTGAAAAAGCTATGACTTAAGATACCATATCAAATAATTCATCTGCACAACAAAATTTGACAAAAAACCCAAACTCATTAAGTGAGAAAGAGACAGTCTCCAACAAATGGTGCTTGTAAAACTTGAATGCTTTTGATAGAAAGATATAATATATTGCATACTCAAAATTAGTTCATGATAGATCAAACCATTAAATGTAAAATCTAAAACTGTAACAACAATCAGTGAAAACAAATAAGAGCAAACTTTGTAACCTCTGTGCATGGTCCACATGTAAATTATGCTCTCATGTATAACATGAAAAACCCTAACAGAAAAATGCAAATCAGAGACTGGGTTTTAGACACTTCAAAATATCAAAAGACTTCACCAAAGAGGTGAAAAAGAAAGAAATATTATGAACTGGGACAAACATTTTGGTTATGACCTGTCAGACAAGCCACTAATCTCTTAAATTATAGAAATCTTCAACATCTCAACACAAGAAGAGTAATAATAACATGAATTAAAAGCCGACACGTAACCTAAGCAGATACTTCACCAAAGAAGATATTTAAGAGTTCAGAAAAGCATGTGAAGATATTGTCACAATCATTAACCATTAGAGAGGTGCAAACCAAAAAACCACAATGATACATTATTTCATCATAGTATTAATAGAAAATTTCAAAAAAACCTCAAAATTTAGAGAGGTTGTGAAGAGACTGGAACCCTCATATACTATCAGTAGGTACAACAACTGTGGAAAGCGATATGGTATTCCTTAAAAGTTGAAAAATTAAATGCATAAACCAGTACTTTCTCTATTAGAAATAAAGCCTAGATAAATAAGAGCTTTTACACAAATAGATATATGCACTCTCATATGCATAACAACACTATTCACAATAGCAAAAATATAAAAGCAAACTAAATCCAATGGATAAACTACAGAATATATACACAACAATAAGGATGATACAATGATAGAGACTACCAGTGAATGTAAGAAATGCTTCACAATATGGATGAACCTGAAGGAAATAAAGATGGATGGATAAACTGTCACAAAAGAGATGAGACTGGTATTACAACAAGTCAAGAAAATATTTTCTCACAAGTTTGATGTTACCAGTGACTAGTAGAAAACTACAGCATAGACATTATTAACGGAAAGCAATATATAATATACAATAAGGGGAAGTTAATACCAAATGACCAAAGCAAAAAAAGATTTGGGGAAAGCTACAAATGTTAAAGGCAAAAAGGTAAATATTAGCTATAAGCCTACAATAACAGCACTAACAATAATCTCTCAGTGGGTAAATAAATCTATCACAACTTAAAATACTTGTGTGCAGGTCTTTATATTTCAATTCCATTTCTTCATGAATCATCATTGGAGACACAAAAGTTGAACAGATGAAAAAAAGAATGAGACTGTATGCATAGATACAAATGTAGACACACATATATTCACAGAAGATATTTCTGCATATGTATTTATATAAGCATCAACTATATCCACCAATGTAGTGAACATACAGGGAACAAAGTTCCAAAACCTTATTAGACATAACTAAATACTTCTAAGGGGTGTTTTGGTGGGCATGAGATCTCAGAATCTTGGTCTTGAGGGATATAAAAAGCAATTGGCAGAAAATTGTTTTCAAGAAAATGTTCTACATTTCAATTTGTTGAGTAGCAACTGGAATTCTAACAACTTACGAGCACTCATTAAGATTCAGCTGTTGGCCTCTCCCCATTCAAAGATACATGGAAACAATCAGTCCAAAGAACTAATGGACCACGTGAATATCAGCCTTGCCAATCCTGAGTCCAGAAAAACTGATTGGTGTCTGACTACGACTTTTTGTCACATTAGATGGCACTGGATAGAGTGGGAGAAAATGTGGAACACAATTCAAAATCATAAGAACTACCAGCATTACTGGTTTGATAGAGACAGGTGGAAATCCAAAATTATGCTCCTTCATCCTCTTGCAAGTTTGGAACTGACCTAATACCCATGACTCAATTTTCAGGCAAGTAATAGGTTTAAATGGCAAATAAAAATTCTTAGAGTAAAAACAATAAATAAGTTAAAAATAAAAAGAATGATGGTGAAATTGAGTACTCACAGACAAACAAGTTACATAGATGAGTCTTCACACAACCACCACTCTAAGAAATAATAAAAGAATTCTTGCATGAAGAATAGTTGCTAAGTGTTGTCTAATCAGGCCTGACTCCTAGGGACCTCTTGGACAACAGAATGAATGAAACGCTGTGCCAAAGGTGGAACTTGGCTCCCAGGTCTATCGCCCACATAGGAGCCAAACAGAGTCCCAGAAAGGGAAAGAAAGAGAAGCTCTCACTTTTTCTTTTAGGAATAAACCAACCCCAAAGGCTATATCATCATGCAATGACCTAGTTGATGGTTGGACATTACCCCAACCTCTATACGAATGCATATTGACATAAAAACCTAACGATAAAAATCCCCTTTCACACAACTATAAGATGGCTGAAAAGACCCATGGCTAGGTTCAAGAGCACGTTGGTTGTTAAAATAACATCTTTGTTTTATAGCATGTCAAAGTATTCTGTTAAATCTAAGCTTAGTAAAATTATTCAATTGCAAAAACTCAAATTTATAAGACTACTATTGCAAAAAGTTTTTAAAGGCTTTTAATACTGATAAAATACTATTTGACTATTTAGCATTTGTGGGAGGAAAACTTAGTGACTAGATATAAACTTGAGTGAATGAGAAGGCAGTATACAAGTAGAGAAAGTTCCGAAGAAAATGATGTCTCCAGGGGAACACACTAGAAGTGTACAAAAATTGAGTCAGAACAATATAAATGAAAAAAAGAGAGTTAAAGGTCAAAGGTAAATATGTTTGTCTACACAGTTCTATAAAAACGGTGTACGGACAGACATGCAGGGAAAAGGATGTGGAGGGAAGAGTGAGAGAATGCCCATGAATGTCTATAAAGTTGATAAAGGATGTTTTTACATGTGTATTAATTTGTGTCACAAATAGAGCTCTAAATGTCCTGCAGTAAACAGGAGCTTTGAAGTTTTATTGGGTATAAACAAACGTTGTGAGGGAATGAGCTCATCATGAGATTCTCGAAAACACCAAAGTCAATTGGCAAAACATAGTCACAAAGAGTAGGTTCAATGTTCTACATGGGTTGCTCTGAAGCTTAGCTGCAAGTAAGCCTGTCATTCTCCTGGGAAAGGACACGGGAGTGCAAGCTGCTGACATTGCAGTTAGCAGCCCATTGCCATGGGGCTGTCATTCTGACTTGTGTAGCTGCTGCTGTCATTAGGCACCAGGAAGCCAGCTTGGCTCAGAGCCATCCTAGGCACAGCAGAAGGAAACACTGCTCCCTCCTCGTTCGTCCTCACAACTGCTGTGCTTGCACGCATCAATGCAGCCTCTATGTCAATACATCTTCTGCAAGGTTTTCTTCTTTTGCAATGCGCCTCTATTTACCAAGCATGATGTTCTTCGCCAGGGACTGGACTCTACTGACAGTGTGTGCGAAGCATGTGAGATGAAGTCTCGCCATTGCTGCCATGAAAGAGCATTCTGACTGTGCTTCCAAGACAGATGCTTATTGTCATGGTAGTCCATAGCACCCCAAGTCTTTTTGTCACCACCATAATTCACATGCATCAGTTCTCTTTATTACATCCCCTACATTCACAAGCTTATAAGGTCGTTAGAAATACCATAGATTAGGACTGAGCCCCGGTGGCATAAGTGGTTGAGTGCGGGACTGCGGCCCATGGGCTTAGCGGTTCAAATCCAGCAGCAGCTCTCAGGAGCAGCACTGGGTAGCGCCCACGACCACCAGAGGCAGTGATGCCAAAAAAAAAGAAAAAGAAAATACCATAGATTGGATAAGATGCATGCTAGTATGCAAATACCCTCCTAGTTTTTCAATATTTTAAAGAGGTCTTGTGCAAAAGATTTATCCAATGTGATGCTTCATTTGCTACTTGACTATTGCTTCTATGATCAATGATTATGGATACAAGCAGGATGAAATCCTTGACAATTTCAAACGTTTCTCCATTTTTTGTGATGCTACCTATTGGTCACATGGTGAAGATTCAGGTTTTCATCACATTAATTTGTAATCCATCATGAAGGCTGCAATCCTTGGGCTTCTTCAGCAAGTGCTTCAAGTTGTCTTCTCTTAAAGCAGTTAAGCTTGTGTCATCTGCACATTGCAGCTTGTTAATAAACCTTCTTCCAACCCTGATGCCACATTCTTCTTCATATTATCCAATGTCTCTTATTATTTGCTCAATATTCAGATTGAATAAGCATGATGAGAGAATACAACTGTGACACACAACTTTCCTGATTGTAAACCATACAGCATTCCCTTGCTCCATATACACAACAGCTTGAGCACAAAAAAGGATTTTGGAATTTCCCTTCATCTTAAAGCTATCCATGGTATTCTAATGATCCACATTGTTGAATGCCTTTCTGTAGTCAATGAAACACTCATAATGACTCAGAGGGTCCTTACATAACATTTCTGAAACTACACATATTTATGGGCTCAGATAGCTTCATGTTTTTCCTGAAGAAGTGCGGAAAAACTTGAATTTACAAATAGGAAGGAAAACATTTCTCATCTTCCAAAAATTGCCATACGTCCCTGGAAAAAACTAGTTACAATTATAAAATTTCCCTCATTCCTTAAATGAGACACATAATATAATATTTAATTTACTTTAAAATATTTTTATTTCTAGATTACTTTCAACATGAAAAGTGTCAAAATAAATGAACTTCATTAATTCTTTATAGTATTAAAATAATTTTACTCATAACTGCACACATCATAAAATCAGAATAGAGTTATTGGGAAGAATATCATATAAATTAACAATAACATCCAGAGGTAAAGCATGTATTTTCATAAATGATTTGCTTTTAGATACCTTTTTTTTTAAGACCTTATTATACCAAAATAAATGTACGCTTCAAATGGGCTGACTTCCTAAGGAGCAATTCTATTCTGAGGGTCACTCTGGTTGGATTCTGACACAAAGCTACTTATACAGGGTTTCTGAAGCTATACATCTCTATAAACAGGCTGAGCCCCAGTGGCATAGTGCTTGTGTGCAGGACTGCAGCCCACTGGGTTGGAGATTCAAATCCAGCAGCAGCTCTCCAGGAGCAAGGCTGGGTCTCCTACTCCCACCATCAGAGGGCAGTGATACCCCCCCAAAAAAAAACTCTATAAGCAGATAACCTCATCTTCCTCCCGTGGTGTAATTGATGCATTGGAACCATCAACCTTGGAAGAGCAGGCCAATGCCTAGCCTAGCCTTACACCAGGGAACACTACACACCTACAGATATATGGACACGTTTGCATTCGGTAGTACAGTAAAAGTACATTAACCCATTTTGAAAATAAGCAAAGGACATGGATACAAATATAAAATATAAAAAACAAATATAAAATATATAATCAGCAAGTACATGAAAAAGTAAGTCAGGAAATTCTGATTTGCTATATGATGCAGCATATTCAGAGACCATAACTAGAAAGCACAAAATAAGACTGCTCCAAAGATTATAAAATAAATGAATACCCTTTTAGCTTCTAAAAGTAAGCCATTTTAGTGAATAATCTACCTTAAGAGCTAAACTTTCTCATGGAAATTTGATATTGATATTGACTTCTTTTCTCAGCAATTTTCCAATTACTTCATAAGACTTCAAAACTGAGCAACAATAGCTTATTTTTTTCAGTATCTTATTAACTTGAGGGAATGTATCTTGTAAATTTTTTAAATTTTAACTTTGAAATAAGAATGACAAAACATTTATTGAACTTTTTATTACACTAATATAGTCAACATGGATTAATCCCTAAACCTTAAAAGTCATAGCAATAAAATATTCTTGGATATTTCAGTGTTCTCATACCTGAAATAAAGATAGAGAATTTTGATAAAGCATCAAAAGTCTAAATTTTTATGTAAATTGTTTACATTTGTATTCTATGCCAAATTTAAGAGTGTAGTATAATCTTTAAAATTACTAATAGAGCAATTTGAAATATGGACATCATGTAAATATTACAAGCAATTTAGCACATTAATGAATAAAATTGAGTTCTTAATTAGTATTCTAACTGTAAATCTTTTTGAATAGTCAAGTTGTTTTTTTAACTTCTGCTTTTGATCAAATAGTAGTGAATAATTCTATAATACAGTTAGTAGTCACTAGTCACTATCAAAAATCATCTCAATATAATTAAATTACTTTTTGTAACCACCAAAAATGCTAACCCATTTTCAATGCACCCGATTTTGTTTTTTAGTCATTAACAATTAAATATGTTAGAAAGTAATTTTCTTAAGTTGGAATACACAGAAATCATGACATATGTATATTTCTTTGATTAGGGAAGAAAGAGTAGTTCATTGTTTAATTTTTTTCTATATCAATCTATGTAAAGAATTACTTTATTTGTACTTGAAAAATGGGTTAGAAAATAATGGCTAATATCCCTTTGACACCAGAAAAGATATATTTGATAAATGAATGGGCATCTGTACTTTGTAAAGTTTAAAGTTATATCTCCTTGCCTTGCTTTTATTTTGAATGTGATTTTTTCTTTTTTTTTTGACATCACTGCCCTCTGGTGGTGGGAGCAGGAGGCCCAGTTTTTGCCCCTGTGGAGCCACTGCTGGGATTGAACCTCCGTGCCAGTGGGCCGCAGTCCCGCGCACAACCACTGCGCCACCAGGGTTCAGCCCGAATGTGATATTTTTAAAGGTAAGCATCTTGGTATGATTCCATCTTCATGAAATAATCAGAACTGGAAAATATATAGACACAGAAAGCAGATTGATGATTGCCAGGGCCTGGGGTATGGGAGGAATGAGGAGTAAATGCATTTGCATCTCAATAAATGCCGTAAGATTTCTGTTTGTAGCAAAGAAAATCCTGGGACTAGAAAGTAGTGATTGTTGTTCAATATTGTAAAATGTTCTTAATGCCCCTGCTTTTCACTTTCTGTTATAAACTTTGTAAGTGTTATGATATATATATATATATATAAAATCACACTTTGAAAAAACTGCTTCCATTAAGAAAAATATTGCTTCATCATTGCAACATAAACCAATAATGAAATAACTAAATGTAAAAACATCTATAGAAACATGTACCAAAATTATTGTCTCTTCACAACTGTATAATTAATTTTACATAAAAGAATTTCGTTTTATATTCTTTGAACTGTTTTATAAGGTAAAAGCATAAGTACTTGATTTTTTTAAGTTTATTCCCCTTTTATACAAATTTCTGTGCATATAATGTAATACATTTCATTTAGTTCAAAACTTGTGTATAATTATTCATTAGGGAAAAGATCCCCAAAGCTTCTTTGTCTTCCAATTCACTCCCCAGATATACATACAGCATCACCTTCTGACTCTCTCTGAAAGCTCCAGGGAGTAAAATAAATGTCTTTATGCCACATTCTCAGCACACATTTTCTCATTTCCTAAGCACTGTGAGCCATCTTCACTCCTTATGCCACCAGCATTCAAAGAATAAATTATCTTTTTCTACTTCAACCACGTTCTGTTTTAGAGACTACATCATGTGTCCTTTAGGCATGTTTTGGAACAGAATATAGCACTTCTACCATGAGTGTCTTGAGTATTTCAGGGCTTCAAAATGCTTTGTTTGGAGTCCTACTTTTAAATCCTCTGTGCACTGCATTTACAGAGTACAGGTGGGGTTACGGTAAAGCACCTAGCTGCTAACCGAAAGGTCAGTGGTTTGAATCTTCAACTGCTTAGCAGGAGATATGGCCATTTGTTTCCATAAAGATGAACAACCTTGGAAACCCTATGAGACAATTAGTTTTACTCTGTCCTACAGTGGTGTTATGAGTTAGAGTGGACTTGACAGCAGTAATTTTGGATTGGGGTTTTTGGGGGCACTGGATTCATTAACGTTATCCATAGTTGAATAGGAGCCATTGTACATTACATAAGTTCCCCACAACCCTGTGTAAAGTAAAATGACGCTACTAACACACTGTCAATAAGCCATATTCTTGTTTTTTATACTTGTTTTTGATGGTTTGGGTACAAAAATTGAATATTAAACAATATTAGACAGTTAACTGGAAGGGTAATTTCAGTTAAGATTGATAACTTCTGCTCTATTCAAAGAGTTTGGCTTGCTATTCTATGGTCTTTAATATTTAAGCAACTTGCCAAAAACATCCAAAAAGGATCTTTGGTGCCACAATGGGTAAGCACTGGCTGTTACCTGAAAGCTTAGCTAGTTGAACCCACCAGCCCATCCAGGAAAGAAAAGATTGGTCAAGCTGCTTCTGTAAAGATTACACACTATAGAGACACTCCGAGTTGTAATTGGTGGGATTTTTGTTGGTGTATATGTGAAAATCCTATGCAGGGTCTCTTTGGGTCAAATTTGACAGCAACAACTGCACAACTACACTTTCCGTGTGTCTAATTAGATCACACAAAATTTGGTGCTGGTATTTTCCCCTAACTCTTACTATGCCATTTCTCTTTGTAGTTAATGGCTCAGTCCTTGCGTTGGAGTTCCATTTAAACAGTGAGTTCTTATTGTGGCAGTTTTGGCATTTTTTATATGTAAGTGAGCCCTGACTTTTCCTTGGAATATTATTTTTGTACAAAGACTCTTGAGATGTTTCCTGTAGTTCCAGTATTAGTACTGAGCAGATCTAGGGCTTTGGGTAAGGTGTGAACCATTTCTAGGAATAGAAGCAAGGCACATGCATCCAAGAGTCTTTCTTTCATCAAATATCTCACTGAATTATGCCTATGGGTCAAAAGAGTCCCATGTATTGGAGAAATGCATGGATTTTCTGCATGTAACCAGATAGGAGTTAGCAGTTTCTGTCCTTCTTCAAAGGGGACTCTGACATCCACAAGTGAAGATACAGTTTTCAGTGTAGCTTTTTATTTATGCTATGCCCTCATCTGCTCATCTATGGTGATTCTGTATGTGGATCAACTATTTTGATTCCATCACAACTTAGCAGAACATGAACTATCACAATTAACATTCTTTCTTTACATTCACATTAAGAAAATGTTCATATTCTTACAGTTTCTTCCTAATTTGAAGAGCTTTAGAATGAATAGCTGAGATGCTTTCTGACACTATATCAAAGCTGCCCTGGTGAACTATTTGAAAGTCAAAATGGTTGTCTTGGAATTCTGGCTCAAATAAGTCCACAATGGCATAGTCATGTCATCTGTACATTTTTGAAACCATGTGAAGATTTCTTAGCCTCATGTCAATATATGCAAAATGGAAACACTCTACACATTCTAAAATGCTGTGAATGCACTTGCACATTCAGGTTTACTTCACTCGATTTTCTTCCACTTATAGATTTTAGTAAGTTGCCCACTCAGAGATTTTTTTAAGGGCTGGCAGTTAACTTCATGACTCAAATAAGAGATTTAAAATTTGGGTGAGCTATATTTATAATGACTTTAGTTTTTCTTAAGATTCAGAGAAGAATCCTTAAATAAATCCTTATTTACTTGTTGTAAATCTTTTAGAAGTGTTCAAGAGTTGATGGCAATTGTCTATTTTCCCATAGGGGCTGGATCACATTTTATTTTATTCATCCTGTATTAGAACAGAGGATAGTCTGGGTGATGTCAACATGCCTTTGGTAATAAAGTAATACTTTCTTGATAATTTTACTGAAAGCTTGAAAGATTAAACTGATGAACCATAATGATGCTGCCTTTAATGTAGACACATACCAGTGAAAGTGTTCATTTTTACCCACTGGATCATAATTTATTTTATTCCATCTGTAGTGGTACAACGAATAACCTGGGTGATCTCAGATGGTCTGGTCTAAAATGCTTTCATTTCACAACTATGGGTTAGCTACCATCTGTATATTAGACAGAGGCATAGCAATGTTTTCTGGTAAGTGTTGGAATGCTAAACATAGGTGAAAACCACCAATGCTTCCTTAGGAGATAAGTCAGGCTTTTTTTTTTCAATAAGATTTACAGACTCTAAACCCTGTATAGTGTTTCTTTGAGTCCGAAATCAACTAGATGGCAGCAGGTGTTTTTTGGGTTGGGTGTATCAGCCAAGAATACTTGTGGCTAAGTAGTGAAAGTTGCGACTTCACATTGGAAGGTGGGTGGTTCTAAATATAGAAGAAATCTATGTTGCAGTTAATTTCCATAAGAATTATAGTCTTGGGATCCTTGGGGAGCAATTCTAATCTGTCCTATAAGGTCACAGTGGTTTAAAAACAGGTCATTGGCAATCCATGTATAGGACTCAGACCTAGGGACTAGGGAGGCAAAAGTAAACAACGCAGATAAAAAGTCAGAGTTCCTTGGAACTCGCAGCTCAAATGGTAAGACAATTAACAGGTATAGTAAATGAAGGATGCTTTGTTTGTCGCATGAGAGTAAACAAGCAAACAGAAAGCCATGCCGCTGAGGCAATACTGAGTCTTGGTGAATCAGTTGAAGGTCTGGGAGGCTGTAGATCTTTACAAGAGAAGTTAGTCTCAATGATCATAAATACTATGAAACATTAAAACAAAAATTTTGGTGAAGAGCGATGAGAAGGTTTACAATATTTAACAGCACAGAGAGTTTTAAAGTGTTTTAGAAAAATTCTATGGCTGTTGGGGCAGTCATGCAGAAAACTCACCTTGTAGAAATGCGTGACAAGTGTCTGAGATGGCAAATGCAGCCTTAGACTATGAGTTGAGAAGTCAGGTGATATGAATATATTATATACAGATATAACCCACAGGTTCCTATTTTGAAAATAATCTTGTATGAAATCAATAATTCTGAGGAAAATTATGACAGTCTGAGTCTAGATCATGTCAATAAGTGGGGCTAAGAAGGATACATAAGATATCTTTAAATATATAGAAAATTAATGCTGGTAATCAGGGGAAGTCAGGGTAGAGTCACAATTGGAAAAGGACATGATGTTTGGTTCATAACACAGAACACCACCATCCGTGCAACTGAAGCCTTACTAGTAACCATTGGCCCAAGATGTTGGAAATTTTAATACCTCCATTTGAAAATGCTAAGAAAAATGCATGAGTGTCCACTTTGTCCCTGATGTAGCAAATATTTTCAAATCTTTTGCCTTACCCTCAAAACTGACCTTTAGAAGAATAATGTGACTCCAACTGCAATTGGTAAATATTTATTTCCTTAATAGCATATAATTGGGAAGCTCCAGTGGTATAGCTGCTTATGCAGTCAGCTACAAACTACAAAATCAACAGTATGAAACCAGCAGACATACTTCAAAAAACAAGTCTCTCTACTCTCTTAAAGATTTACAGGGTCAGAAACCCACAATGACAATTCGACTCTGCCTTACAGGGTCAGTATGAGTTGGAATAAACTCAAAGACAACGAATTTGGTTTTAGTTTTAACATACCATCACAGCATTTCTCATACCCACTGTGTTCTCTTCCATCCACGCACAGGTTCTAATATTGCCCCACTCTCAGCTGTCATGATGATGGGAATGACCAATGCCAGTTCTCCAGCAGTCTTTATACTTATAGGCTTTTCTGCACGACCCTCCCTTGAGCCTATTCTCTTCATACTTGTCTCAATTTTTTATGTGGTTTCTATTGTGGGCAATAGCATCATCATTCTGGTATCATGCTTGGATGTGCGTCTCCACACCCCCATGTACTTCTTCCTCACTAACCTCTCCTTCCTGGACATTAGCTTTATCACAAGTATTGTCCCACAGCTCCTAGTCAACCTGTGGGGACCACAGAAAACCATAAGCTATGGAGGGTGTGTGGTCCAATTCTATGTCTCTCATTGGCTGGGAGCAACAGAGTGTGTTCTCCTGGCGGTCATGTCCTATGATCGCTACGCTGCCATCTGCAGGCCTCTCCACTACACTGTCATCATGCATCCGCAGCTTTGTGTGGGCCTGGCCTTCGTTTCATGGTTTGGAGGTCTGATCACTAGTATCGTGGGCTCCACACTCACCATATTGCTGCCCTTGTGTGGGAAAAATCGCATTGACCACTTCCTGTGTGAGATGCCCCTCATTATGCAACTGGCTTGTGTGGACACCAGCCTCAACGAGCTAGAGATGTACTTGGCCAGTCTTATTGTGGTTGTCTTGCCTCTCAGTCTCATCTTGGTCTCTTATGGTCACATTGCTCTTGCTGTGTTCAAGATTAAGTCAGCAGAAGTGCGCAAGAAGGCCTTCAACACTTGCTCTTCCCATGTGGCAGTGGTCTCCCTCTTTTATGGGAGCATCATCTTCATGTACCTCCAGCCAGCCAAGAGCAACTCTCACGAGAAAGGCAAGTTCATAGCCCTCTTCTACACTGTCGTCACCCCGATGCTGAACCCCCTGATTTACACCCTGAGGAACAAAGATGTGAAGAGAGCCCTCAGGCACGTTTTATTAAGGAACTGCTGTGACTTCTCAGGAAAATGAGAGTCTATTTAGAGGCCTTTGTTTAAAGAAGAATGAGTTGAAATGGGATGTCATTTCTGTTCTAATAAAAGTTTTACTTCAATGTAGGAAGCACAGGTGTGTCCATGTTGGCAAGTTGGGAAATTTTAATTTTTATATTTCATAATTGCTTCTAATAATATCTTGCACTTAGGGTACTGAGGGAGCCCTAGCTTTGTTGTGGGCTACACATTGGGCGGCAAAGCAAAGGCTAGCTGCTCCAATCCTCATACAGGGAGAAGAGATCGAAAGAATGTTTTAAGAAACAGTGGGAGAAAGTTTCAGAATCTGTCAAAATCATAAGCTGCCAAAAATCTAAAAAGCATATTCCTATGTGAAATAAACCTAAAAAGACCCACCTGAGAAACATTATAATCAATCTCTCAAAAACTAAAGAGTTCTGGGAGTAGCAGGAAAGAAAACAATCATTGCATACAAGGGAACCCCAATAAGATTAAGTCTCAATTTGTCTTCAGAAAGCTTGGAACCTGTAATGCAGTAAAATGCTGTTTTTAAAACAGGGGGGAGGAAAACTATACAACAGGAATTCTATAGCCTAAAGAATTCAGTCCTTAATGATACATATAGACATACTTAAAAGGATGGACGGCTACTCACCCCCCTGGGGGACAAAGTCTTGATACACTACACAGTATAGATGGAACTTGAAGCCATTATAATGGATTAAATATGTCTATCTAAAAAAATAGTACAACCTTAAATAAAAAGACAAGAAAAGGAGGGAGACTCAGTTACATGAAGGGACTTCAAAAAGCTTGTGGAAAACATTTATTGGCTTTTAATTCTATTTTTGCATAAACTTTTTAATATGTATGTTTCATATAGCCACACCAACCAACAAAACAATAGATATACTTCCCTAATATACATGGATAGATCATCTAAAATAATCTAAAAGAAGTTTTAATACATATTAAAAGATCAAAATCATACATACATTTTATAATTTTTTAATCATTTTATTGGGGACTCATACAAGTCATCACAATCAACATATACATCTATTGTATGCAAATCACATTCATATAGAATATTTTCCAAGCACAATTGAGCAAAACAAATTAGATAATTTAAATGAAATGGAAATATACCTAAAAACACACAGCCTGCCCAAACCTATAACAAGGAGAGAGATCAAATGAGTAGGAGCAAATTTCCCAAAAATGGCTTCAATGAGAAAATGAGAAATCACTTCTAGAGAAAATCATTTAGATCTTAAACATTTTTAAAAAGGAAATACCATAAGAAAAAACTGAAGATCAATATATCTTTTAAATATCTATGTAAAAATCGAGTAAAAATACTAACAAACAAAATCTAACACCTTATTGAAAGAACTACACTCCAGGATCAATGGGATTTATCAAAAGTGAACTGAAAAGGTGGTACAACATAAAACAGAAATCAATAAAAATAATGCACCTCCTTGAAAGAACACAGAAAAAGAACCACACGACTAATTATATCAATATCAAAGAGACACGTAGCAACATCCAATATGCTTTGGTGATAAAAACACTCAACAAGCTATGATTCAAAGACAAACTTCAAATGTAATGTACAGTAATTTAGAAACATAACAGATAGCATGCTATTTAATAAAGAAAGAATGAAAGCATTCTCATTAAGCTCAGAAACAAGGCAGAAATACTCCTGAGTGTTGTTCAATGTCATATTAAAAGTCCTGGTCAGAACAAATAAACAAGAAAAATAAATAAAAGGTTACATAAATTGGGAAAGAAACAGTAAACTACTCTTTTAGCTTATGACATGATCCTAAATAGATATTCCCCAAGAACACACAAGGAAGCTATTAGTTCTAATAGATAAATTCAGCAAGGTGGCAGAATATGAGGCTAAAAGAGAAGACTCTGTTGTGGGAGTCCTTTAAAAGCAATAAGCATTCTGAAAACATTAAAAAATAAGCATTAAGAAAACAATTCCATTTATAATAACATCTAAAAGAAAATACTTTAAAGTAAATTTAACTAAGAGATGAGTAAACTTTACTATGAAAACTATATAACTGTCTTGAAAAAAATTTAATTTTTTTAAAATAAAACATAGGATATCCCCTACTTATGTATTGGAAGACAATCTTTTTCCCATCAGTTTTATTGGCACATAATTTGCATATCATGCGATTGAATTGTTCAATCATTCAATCATATCAAGGGAATTGAACAATCACTACTACGAGGAGCATTTTCTCCTCGTGTAGTTGAATCACCTTTAAAATGAGTTATGAGAAAACCATGAGTTCTAGTGCTCCCTCTCATCTTCTGTCTTCATTATCTACTCTCCAAATCCCTTTTCCTCATCATTCTTCCCTCACTCCTGCATTCCCAAAAACACTTTGTGCCAGCTATTATCATTATGCATACACTCCCCCTGTGCTTCACATCTGGGAAATCCCACAGAAAACAATGAAAAAAATCAAACTAAGGATAATATCCTATGAGTGTAAATACAAAAATACAGAGTGTGCCCATAAGGGAAGCTCTCCATCAATATTCAAGGATCCAGAGAAAATTTTTCTGTTATGGAACAACTAAGAAATGCTTGTACCCAGTACAAATTCAATTCATGTTTATAGGGAGATCAAGTATCGAGTTAAATCCAGCATCCAATTTGGAATGGTCTCTGCCCACTGGTAAGGCTGTTTGGGACTCTTGCTTTGGGCTATACATATCTGCCAGGTACGCAGTCTGACTGTATCTGTTCTGATAGGTTTGGGGCTCCCACTGGCCTCCATAGCCTTCTATAAATTGGATGTTCTTAATTTTAGCTCTGATACTTTTCACAGTATTTGAATTTTATAATTTTCATCTTTGGTTCACATGAGCTGGTGTGGTTCTTCTGTGTGGACTTACTTGATTCCTCACTTAAAACAGCTGCTTATTTGAATACAAGTCTTTAAGATCCCAGACACTATTATTTATGATAACCAAGCACCATCTACTTTCTTCATCACATTTTGCTGTAGCACCCATATTTTCAGTATCATTTCATAAAGGTGAGTATAGGGCAGGATTAAGTATAAGAACTAATTGTCCTTAAGTTGGAACACATTCATGACTTTATGCTTATGTTTAAGAACTAATTGTTCTTAAGTTGGAACTCATTCATGACTTTATGTTTTTTTTAATTTGCTAGAACTTATAAATTAATATGCATGTCATATTAATGCATAATGCAAAATTAATGCATAATTCCATAACTGCATTTTATCAAACATAATTGTACAATTGCTTCCATGATGAGTTCCCAAACATATTTTTTTCTTTCTGGGATTCTTGATTCATTTCCTTCTCTCTCCCACCCCTCTTTCACCCATCCATACAACCTCTTGTCCTGTTTTGTCTCCCTATATGTTCAACATCTTCATTTAAGGAAAAATGGAGAAACAAATAACATGGCTTCAAGATGACCCCCAATGGTGGCACACCTCTGAGATACACCCTAATATCCACAAGCATAAGCAAATATAACTGAATTTCCGTCATCAGGTAGCCAGAACAGTGTTTTCTTAATACTGCATAAAGGGTGTTCATGTAGCAAGGTCTTGTTTGTCCACCAACCATCAATACACCACTCTTAGTACAGCTGCCTTCTGTTCTTTGGACACTAAGGGATTTCAGACTTAAGTCATCAGGCTAAAGTGTGTCTAAAATAGATACCGGTTCACCCAGTGGGTTTTCTGAATGGTGTCTCACCGATGTAGCTTCAGGACCATTCCATGTGCCTGAAGATGCAGTATCCAGTGTCCCAGTGATCTATGGCAACTAACCTGGGTTCCCAGGAAATCCCCAGATGCCCTAGGTCTGTTCTGCCCACCCACTGCATGCCACTAATGACTCTCCCCACCTACCATTCCCAAGAGCACCCACAGTCCTCTTCCACCTACCTGGTAATCAGCCTTCCCTCCCTTCCCCTCAAGGAACACGCAACTTGTGTTTCCCCCAAAGCTTGACTATTCCCTCTCATGACTTCTGCACTGCCCTTCACATTAGTACATCTCATCCCTCTGACAGGCTTCCCTTTCTGGGGGCCTCACCCCAGATTCACATGGCCACCACTCCACAGACAGCATCCTTCCTCCCCTTCGTATCCATTTGATCCCAGCTGTAGTGAAGTGCCCTCTGGCTACATGAGCTACACTACACTTACCTGCAGTGGATGAGGTGTGGTTCATCGGCACTGGTCCAGCTCTATAACAGCATGTCACCCACCAGAAGACTGGGTGGCCTGAAAACTTGAGCTTCTGTGAGTTCTCTCCTTGCTCCTACCAACAGTGAGCTCATGCAGTATTTGTCCTTTTGTGCCTGACTAGTTTCACTCAGCATAATGTGAAAGACAATATTTCTTAAGTCATTATATTGGGGGCTCAAAAAACTCTTTTCACAATCCATACATCCATCCATTGTGTCAAACACGTTGGTACATTTGTTGCCATCATCATTATCAAAATATTTTCTTTCTACTTGAGATCTTAGTACCAGTTTCTCATTTTCCCCACTCCCTCCTCCATTCTCTTTCTGTCATGAACCCTTGATAATTTATAATATTTTTTCATGTCTGACTCTGACTGATGTTTTCCTATACCCACTTTTCTGTTATCCATCCCCCTGGGTGGGGGGGTGGATGTAGAACATCGGGATCAGTTCCCTTTCTCCTTCCTACCTTCCCTTACCCCCCTGATATTGCTAGTCTCAATATTGACCCTATGGGGCTTATCTGTCCTGGTTTTCTGTGATTTCAGCTCTTATCTGTACCCACATGCAAGTTCTGGTCTAGCCAAATTTTTTTGGGGGGGCCATCACTGCACTCTGGTAGGAGTGGGAGGCCAAACCTTGCTCCTGAAGAGCTACTGCGGGATTTGAACCACCAAGCCAGTGGACTGCAGTCCTGTACTCAACCTCCAAGTCACCGGGGCTCAGCCCAAATTTTTACAGTAGAATTAGTATCATGAGAGTAGGGTTGGGGGGAAGCATTAAAGAACTAGCAAAAAGTTATATGTTTCATCTGTGTTATACCACACCCTAACTGGTTCATCTCCTCCCCAAAACCCTTCTCTAAGGGATTCCAATTGCCTAGAGGTGGACTTTGGGTCTCCACTCCCCACTCCCCCTCATTCACAATGATGTGATTTTTTGTTCTAGGTCTTTGATGCTGGATACATGAGCCTATCAACACCTCCTGATCACACAAGCTGGGGTGCTTTTTCCATGTGGGTTTTGTTGATTTTCAGTTAGATGGCTGCTTATTTACTTTCAAGCCTTTAAGACCACAGGCACTATATCTTTTGATAGCCAGGAACCTTCAGGTTTCTTCACCACACTTGCTTATGCACCCACTTTGTCTTCAGCAATCCTGTCAGGAAGATGAGCATTATGGAATGCCAGGTTAATAGGACAAAGTGTTCTTACCTTGATGGAGTATTTGAGCAGAGACCCAAAGTCCATCTGCTACCTTAGTACTACACTATAAATATACGTACATTGATCTATTTCTCCATTGTCATATAAATACATTTACATATGTACATGTCT
The DNA here is from genome assembly GCA_004026705.1 of Nesogale talazaci. NCBI lineage: Eukaryota > Metazoa > Chordata > Mammalia > Afrosoricida > Tenrecidae > Nesogale > Nesogale talazaci. Next base: position 24,674 of record PVJH01014718.1, on the reverse strand, counting down.
GTATTTAGATCTCTATAAATGCCCTTTGCGTTGTAGTTCTCTCCTCTATTTCCTTTACTTTCCTCTTGGAGCACAATCATGTGAAGTCTTCATTTGGATTTCAGTTATTCCTCTTGATTACATTGTCCTTGATCAATCCTTATCAGTCCTCCTACACCCTCTTTGCCATTGATTTTTAGATCACTTCTTACTCCCTTGTCCCTGGGTTTGTTAACATTCACTTCCTTTCCCCTGCCACTCCCTCTCCGGTGCTGCCCTCCCCCCAAAAAAAATCATTAGTCCCATTGTTTGCTACTCCAGATTGTTGTACATCCTGCGGCCCTTATCTAGATAGACATGCAGAGATGATAATATGCACAAAAAACAAGACAGAGTAAAACAAAGCAATAAAACAACAACAACAAAGAAAAGCTTACGGATAGTTCTAGATCTATTTGTTGAACTTTAGGAGTGTTTTCCAGTTGTGTCTAATGGGGTGCCATGCCCTGACCCCACAGCCTATGTTTGGTCTTCCCCAGGAAATGTATTGCTCTGCTCCCCCTGGCAGTTCTGTGGCACACTCTTAATGTTTTACCTCGGTTTGGTGAGTTTGGATCAGTTACAATTTCCACACTGTATCTCCAGTGTCGTCCTCCTGTAACAATACGGATCAGTGAGGAATGTCATGGCTTAGGGGGTGGTGGGGGAGGGGTTGGGGTCTGTGGGGGGTCCTATCGGTGCTTTGGCGGCTCTGAGCAGGAATACTGTCCTCACGGCTTGGTGGACCAGCTTGGTGGAGGGTCCCCCTTCATTTTCTCCAGCATGCGCAGATGAGACATGTTCCTCTCCCTGAGCTATAGCTTCAGTGCTCTCCTCTGAAGTGAATTCTTCTGTGGGTGGGATGGCTGCTCAGGTAGTTGGGATTGGGACCAGCCCCTCTGTCCTCTCTATTGATTTCCTGCTCCATGCCAATATGCTGCATTCACATCTTGGTGCACCAGATTGAAGTCAGTCTCTCTTTCCCTGTGAAAATATAATCAGCACCCTGCCCTTGGTTGGGTTAATGTCCTGTTACCCTGATAGCCAGGTCTTTTTCACTCTCTCCTTTTTTAGTGGGCTACCAATCAGTGTCCCTGTATTTGGTCTGATTCCTGCCATCTTAAATGGACCTCATCCCAGGAATGCTTGTATTCAGCAGCTCTTTCCTAATGACCATTTTACAATTTTAAGCTTACCTCAGTGGACTCATGTTGTACTTGTCCTTTTGTGTTTGACTTACTTCGCTAAGCATAATTTCCTCCATTTCTTCCAATGTGATGACGTGCTTTATGTCTTCATGACTGCTTTTTAGGGATCCATAGTACTCCATTGTAGGTATGTACCACAGTTTTTAATCCATCAGTCTGTTGGTGAAAATTTGGATTGTTTCCAACTCCTTGTAGATGTCTGGTAATGGTTTTTTTCTTGCCTCTTCTGGATATATACTCAGCATGGGCATTTGGTAGCTAAATTTCCATCTGTTTTCGTTATTGCCAGAAGGATTTCCATAGTGGCTGTGCATATCCACAGGTCGACCAGCAGCAGATGAGCATTCCTATCTCACCACAACCCCTCTAACACTTGTTGCTTTCTGATTTTTTTGAATTCGGTTATCTGTGAGGGTGTTAGGTAGTATCTCATGGTTGTTTTAATATACATTTTTTATGGCTAATGATCACAAATATTTCCTCATGTTTATTGGTCGTTCGGATTTCTGCCATTGTGAAACTTCTGTTCAGATCCTTTGTCCACCTTCTCAGTGGACAACTAGTTGGGTTTTTTTCTTTTGGAAGCTGGAAGAGTACTGTAGATTCTAGTAATAAGGTCTTTCTCTGGTATATCATTGCTAAAGGTAATCTCCCACGCTGTAGGCTCTCTTATTACTCTCTAGGTGAATTTTTCTATGTACACAGGTGTTTTATCTTCAGTATATCTCATCTGTCCATAAGTGACTCATCTTTATTTGTGTCCTTCCCTATTTCTGATATCCTATGTATTTCCTGCACCAAAGTTCTCAAACTTATCCCAAGTCCCTTACTGATGGCCCTAATAGTTTGTGGTTTTAACTCAAGGTCTGTGATCCACCTTGTTTTATTTTTTCTTGTGCATAAAGTGAGGTAAGGGTCTTGCTTTATTTTTCTCCAGGTAGGTATCCATTTTTCCAGCAGCACTTGTTGAATATCTCAACTTATTTGATATTTTGGGGACCCCTATCAAAAATTAGTTTCATGTATGCTTATGAGATTTTTTGTAGGTTTTCAGTTCTTTTCCATTAGTCTAAGTATCTGTGATTATACCAATACCATGTGATTTTGACCACTGTGGCTGTGTAATATGTGCTAGAGTTAGGTAAAGCAAGTCCTCCCGTGCTGTCCTTCTTGAGGAGTTCTCTGCTAGTTTTGGACTTCTTCCCTTTCCATATGAAGCTGGTAATCAGTTTTTTTCAATTTTTGAAGAAAGATGATGGTATTTGTATCAGGATAGCATTAAATTTATATTACACCTTGGGAATAGCTGACATCTTTACTTCCAATTCACAAGCATGAGTTTTCTTCCATTTGTTAAAGTTACTCTTAATTTCTTTCAATAATGTTCTGTAGTTTTCCTCATATAAATATGATCATTTTTTTTAGTCAGCTATATTTCTAGATACTGCAATTTGTGTCTGGCTATATCAAAGAGTACTACCTCTTTGATCCCCTCTTCTGAGGACTTGGCTGATATATATAGAAGTCTGATAGACTCCTGTTTGTTGATCTTGTATCCTGCCACTCTGCCATATTCCTCTAGCAATGGTTCTCAACCTTCTTAATGTTACGACCCTTTAATACAGTTCCTCATGTTGGGTTACACCCCCCCCACACAACCATAAAAGTATTTTCATTGCTACTTCACAACTATAATTTTGCTACTGTTATGAATTGGGTGACCTATATGAAAGGGTCATTTGACCCCTAAAGGGGTTGCAACCCACAGGTTGAGAATGGCTGCTCTATCCCTTTCAATACTCCACTTGTGGAGCTTTTGGAATTTTCCATATATAAAATCATCTGCAGATAATGATACCTTCACCTCTTCCTTCTCTAGGCGAATACCTTTGATGTCTTTTCTTTACCTTATGCTGTTTGCTAGCATCTCCTGGGTGATTTTAAATGAGTGGGGACAAGGGGCATCCACGTCTGATCCCCTCTTTTGGTGGGATTGTTTATGTCTTTTCTCAATTGACTACCACAGGGCAGTTGGTTTTTCATAGATAGCTTGTATTGTATTGAGTAATTTTCCTTCCATTCCTATCTTCTTAGGTATCTTTCCCTAGCCAACCAGTATTCTGTTATTTGGAGGGTAATTTGGATGGTCCTCTTAAGACATACTGGTTGGGTGTTTGTGGACCTCCAGGATGATCTCACAGAAAGCCATGGTTGTGTGGTACATGGCATCTTGGGATACCACAGGGGGCTGCTTGTGAGGGTGCCTGCAAGCAATGTGCAAACCAAAGTAAGAGGTGGGTGTGCCCGCTTTGGTGTAGAGCATTGACTCATGGTGGGCAGAATTGCTCTAGTCAGGTAGATGTTCACAGAGATGGGTAGAGGTTCTCATAGCAGCATGGATTGCTGAAGAATTGGAGGACTTGCCTTAGGTCATGTGAGGTGCTACAGCAGGCAGGAAGAAGTTCCCTCAGTATTGTGGGACCACAGAGCATGGGCAGGAGCTCTCCCAGTCACACAGGTGGAATTTCCCCCACAGGAAGATGGGCAGACTTTCTCCAGCTGTGAGCTGTGTTGCAGAGGATAGAGCTGGCCAGCAGATGAGTGAAATTGCCCCTAGGTTAAGCAGAGTGAACTGGAGGTCAGCAGTGGCATGTGAGAAAAAAAGAGCGGAAGATGAAAGAACTGAGCCTGCTGAGACAGTGGGGGGAAAGACAGAAGATAGAGAAATAAAAGTCAACATACAGATGAGCCTGATGACCAAATTGTGGGGCTGGAGGGGGTTAATCCCTGCCAAGCTGTGACTGTGTTAAAGTAAAGGCCTTGTGTCAGCCAAAGAAGCCTATTTCTGACTGAGACTGTAGTGGGGTTAAAGTTAATCAATAGCTGTCTTTCACAGTGGTAAGCCAAAAACCCACAGCGGTTCAAAGCCTATTGGATCTATGCTACTTATCTTTATGATGCTCCTCTTATGACATGGAAGAATGAAATTTCCCTCTTGGTTTACTGCACTGATTTCTGTGGAGTCCCTTTGGTATGTTACTTGGTTGCCATCTTGCCAGGAGTCTGCTTGAAAAACAATATTTTTAAGATAACTCTTTCACCCAAAGATATCTACAAATAAAATGACTATAGTGTATTCTATAGAACTAGAAAAAGTGATCACAAAATGCTTAGGGAATTTTAATGAGTCTTGTATAACAAACCAATCTTAAGAGAACTAAACAAAATAAAGTAGGATACCTCGCCCTTAAAATTTTTAAATGTACTGCAACACAACAGGAATAAAAACAATTAGTACTGGCATGAGAATAGATATGCATGCCATTGAAATAATAACCAGTACATATATTTTGATTGATTGGTTTTCAAAAAGATACTAAACACATTCAAAGAAGAAAGCATAGTCTGGTCAACAAATGGTCCTAAAATAACTAGATTAGATCATTAAATAAACAAATAAAGCTGAAACCCTCTCTAGTTGTGTATACAAAAATTAACTGAAAGTGAATCAATGATGAATATATGGATTAAATTCATATAGCAGAAAAAACAAAGGAGTAAGTTTCAGAACCATTTTGAGAAAATGGATTTTGAGATATGGCACAAAAACCTGAGCAATAGGAGAAAATGTACATAAATTAGACTTTAAATTAAAAACATTTGTATATTAAGGAAGATTATAAAGAAAGTTAAAAACAGTAAAATAACAGCAGTAAAACATATCTTGTTAGGTATCCCAGAGTTGACTCTCACTCATAGTGGACCTATGTACAACAAAACAAAACACTATCAAGTCCTGTATCATCAAACTTACTATGCTTCAGCCCATTGTAACCACTATGTCAACCCATCTTGTTAAGGATATTCCTCTGGTGGCATGGTAGTAGCCAGTTGGGCTAACTTCAAAACCACCAGCTGCACCTTGAGAGAAAGATGGGACCTTTCCATTCCCATAAAGAATTAGTCTTTGAAACACAGAGAGGCAGTTCTATCCTGTCCTATAGTATTGCTATGTGTCTGCATCAGCTCAAAGGCAGTAATATTTTTATTTTTTTTTCATTGACCAAGAATTATGTCCTTTTCGAAGGAGGGGATTGACCTGGTAACATCTCTAAAGTACATGAGACAAAATTTTGTTATTCTAGCTTTTAATGAACATTTTAGGTGCATTTTAAGACAGATTCATTTTTTAATCAATTGTATTATTAATATTATTTTCTAAAAACATAATTCAAAAACATCAATCTCTTCATCTTTCAAAATATACTGTACAACTTGTATATGCATATCAAATTATTAAAATTATCTTGGCTTTGGACAGGAGCACCTTTGGTTTCAAATGACCCCTTTGATCTTTAATGATTTAAAGAGCTCTTGTGCAGTAAATCTACCCAATGTAATATGATTTCTTGATTGCTTTTTCCATGAGCATTGATTTTATCCAAGCACGATGAGAACTTTAATCATTTTTCTGTTTATCATGATGTTGCCTATTGGTACAGTTGAAAGGGTTTTTGGTTTTATTTTAATTGAGTTGTAATTCATAGTGAAAGTTGAAATAGTTGATCTTCAACAATTTCTTCAAATTTCCCCATTTTCATCAAGTAAGATAATGTCATCTGCATATTGCTGGTTGTTAATAAGCCTTCCTCAAATTCTGGTACTACATTTATTTTCATATAGTTCAACTACTCAGATTATCTACTTAACATACAGAGTGAATAAGTATGGTGAGAGTATATGAACATGATGCATACCTTCATGGATTTAAAATCATGCAGTATTTCTTGATTCTAGTCAACTGACTGCTTCAGGATCCTTGTATATATTCTACAAGTGTGCAACTGTTTTAGAATTCTAATTCTTAAGTCTATAGGTTGTTATGATCTACACCATTGAATACCTTTGCAGAGTCAACAAAGCACAAGTAAACATTTTAAATATATATTGTTTTCCGCTAACATTCACCTATCAGAAAAGATATCCCATTGTGTCAAGTCTTCCTCTGAATCCAGCTTAAATTTATGGCAGCTCCTTGTCAGTATACAGCTGCAACCATCAATTATCTTCAGTAAAACTGTACTTGACTTGATTGCTAATTGTCAATAATTTCTGCGATCTATGGGTCAACTTTATTTAAATAAGTAAAAATGTGGATCTTTTCCAGTAGGTTGACCAGGTAGCTGTTTTCCAAATTTCTTGGTATAGGTGAGTGCTTTAAGTGGTTCATCAGTTTGTTGAAATATTTCAATAGCCATTTCATCAATTACTGCAACTTTTTTTTGCTAATGTCTTCAATACAGCTTGGACTTCTCCATAAGTACAATTGGTTCTTGACTGTGTACTATCTCTTGAAATGCTTTAATGCCAATAAGGTCTTTTTGGTACAACGACACTGTGTCTTCCTTCCATCTTCTTCTTAATTTATTTGTCTGTTTTTTACTAAAAGATCTTTTTAATGGGACTCTTACAATAATTCATACATCAATTGTATCAAGCATATTTGTACTTTACCCATCACAATCCACCCCTTGCCAACATGGCATCTGTATACAATTTTTTACCCATATAGAATTTCTAGACATCAATGAAATCAAGCTTATACTTAACATTAAACATCTATCATACATATAAATGAAAACACAATGAGTTCAATTGGAGCTGATATATCATACATGAGCAAAGAAAAAAAATTCAATAAGCTAATAAACAGAAAATACATGAATAATCACAACTCTCGCTACTGCAATTGATCACATGGTCGTAATTGGTAGGTAGAACTACCTTCTTCTACTATCCATTCTGTATTACCTTTGCCCTCAGCAATCACTTCAGCTGGTTGTGGATTTTTGCTTACTTTCTATTGAGCTCTTGATATCAGCTCCACTTTTCCCCTCCCTCCACTCTCATGACTCCTTGATAAATTACAAATTATTATTTTTATATTATATACTAACAACTGTCTCCCTTGCCCCATGGTTTCTGTTCTTTGTCTCCCTGGAAGGGGGTAATAGTATGGTTTGTGTCAATCATTGAGATGGGTTCCCTCTTCTCACCCCTCTCTTTTCCTCCTTCCCCCTACCTTTCTGATATTGCTATACCTGTTCCTGGATTCTGTATATTGTAAGCTCCTATCTTTACTTATGTACAATGCTCTGGACTAGTCTGAAGTGAGAGGCAGCACTGGGGTCATGATAGTGGGGGGGGGGCTGTGAGGAGCCTTAAGAAACCAGGGAAATATTGTGTGTTTCATCAGTGCTTTACTGTGCCCTGGATGACTGCTCATTTCCTTGTGCCCCTTCTGTGAGGGAATATCCCATTGGCTACAGCCGGGTTTTGGATCTCTGCTCCGCCCTCCTTCATTCTCAGCAATGGGGGGGTGGGTGCAGGGTGAAGAGTTGTTGTTTGTTTGTTATGAGCCTCCTGATGCTTGGTACCTGGTCCAGATGACACTTCAAGATCACATTGGCTGGTGTACTTCTTCCATGTGAGCTTGTTTCTTCTTTGCTATATGGCCTCTTGTTTAATGTTAAACCTTTATGATCCCACATGCTATTTATTTGTGTGTATATGTGTGTGTGTGTCTGCGTGTGTGTGACTCAAGTGAGTTTTTATAAAGGATAAAGTTTCAGGTTTTACAGTCATGAACTGGGGAATGCACCCCCACTTGTGGTGAGATGAGGGGAGAGAGAGAGAAGAAAGAGGAGAGAGAGTGACTGCATTCCAGGCAGAGTGAAGCAGGCACTAGATCTTTTTAATAGCCAGCACCATCAGCTTTCTATACCACATTTATTTATGTCTTCATGGTTAGTATCACTAAATGCCAACTTGTTAGGAAAAAATGCGCTGAGAGAAGGTTATGAACAGAGGCCCGAAGTCCATCCACTACATCAGCATATTGCCATATAAATATATGTACATAAGCCAATCACTCTATTTTTATGAATCAATGCATTTACATATGGACACATCTATGCTTAACCCTCTATCCATAGCTTTGCTTGCTCAGTTGCTTTTATCTTCCTCCTGACCCATCCTCACATTCACCCTAGATTGCTCTTGCTCTTGCTCTAATGCCCCCAGGACATCTACACCCTCTGTGATGTTGATTTTAATTCCCTAGTTGTTCCTTTGTCTTCTTTTCTCACCACTTCCTATCCCAGTCTCCTCCCACCAAGTCCCTCTGGGACCCATGGTACCATTGCTTTCTCTTTGAGCTTGTTTCCCATGTCTGTCTTATATAGGTAAGCTAACCAACAATAACAGAGACCAAACAAAAAGAAAACAAAAGATTGAAGGAGAAAAAACATATATAATTCCAGGTCTGTCTGCTGACCTTTACAACTCTCTCCCCACTTCCCTAGGGGTGTTCAGGGAGCTGCCCCTCCTAGTCTGAAGTCTATTTGGGGGGCTTTTTAGAGACTCTGTGGCTTTTCTTGGCTCCCTTTGCTGATCGGTTATGTTTCCTTCTTGGTCCTCCACACTGAGGGTTGTTCAGACTGGGCTAACAATCTCTCATGTGTCCCCAGTATTGTGCTTTGTCACAGGATGCTCCAGTAAGGGAGGTTACATGTCTTGAGCTGTTATGAGCCCTATAGTCCTCTCTTTGCCTTAGCAGCTCTGTCCAGACACATCGTCCTACAGGATTGGTGTGCTGACTTGAGGTCTAGATAGTGCCTTTCTCTTTTTCCTTCTTGGTTTGCTTCCATGTGGGCATGGTATACCCATTCCTATCCCTGACCTATAGGTTTACTGTTGTTCTCTGTTGCACAAACTTCTAGGAAGGGGGTGAATGTGGCTCTGCTTTGGGTCAGCCCTAAAGTCCAGTCTTTTCATGCATTTCTCCATGTGATTACTTTGCCCTCATGATTTGTTGTGCCAGGGTGTGGTCTGTTTGCACATTTCCAATTGTGTGCAGACATAACCAATACTCTCTCCCTGTGAGGGGTAGTGCTCTGCTCCTCCCATGCCTTCATGTTGCCCCCTTTTAAAAATGTTATCCCCATTTACTCTTTCCCCTACCCCCTTCTCACCATCTTGTGTTAGAGTAACATGTACTTCCTTGAGTTTGGTCTGACCTTCACCAGACTGCCTGTACCTCAACCCATATAATGTGAGATAAACGGCTTTTTTCTGTACTTTCTTTGCTGATTATACTTACCTCAGGGGACTCATGTACTCATCCTTTTGTGATTGGCTGGCTTTGCTTAGCATAGTTTTCTCCAACTGTTCACACAGATGACTTGCTTCAGGTAATCATCAGTGCTTTTTAGTTATACATAGTACTCCGTTGGGTGTATATGCCACAGTTCACTAATCCATTTGTCCATTGATGGAAATTTAGGTTGTTTCCAATTCTTTGAGACTGTGAATTATGCCACAATAAACATTGGGGTGCAATGACTAGTCATGATTTATTTCTTACCTCTTCTGGGAATATGCCTACTAGAGGAATAGCTGGGTCAAAAAGTAGCTCAATTTCCATTTGCTTTAAATACAACAAAATCACTTCCTACAGATGCTAACCATATCTACATGGCCAGCAGCAATGAAGGAGGATTCCTATCTCATCACATCCTCTATAACATTTGTTACTCTTATTTTCTGATTTGGGTTCACCTCAAGGGTATGAGCTGGTATCTCATAGTTATTTTACATTTCTCTGATGGATAATGTTTGGGAGCATTTTCTCATATGTTTATTGGTCATTTGATCTCCTACCTCATGAAACTTCTTTTCAGGACCACTTCCTCAGAGGGTTAACTGCTTTCCTCTTTTTGTAGGTCATGAGGGTAGATTTTAATAAGTCCTTTGTCTAATGTGTCATTGCTAAAAGTCCTCTCCCAGTCTGTGGGTTCTCTTTTTACCCTCTTGGTGAAATCTTTCAATGCATGCAAGTATTTGTCCTTAGCACTTCCCATTTGTAGATTTCGAGTTCACCTGTGTGTGTAACCTTCCTTCTTATAGTTAACCTATATATTAACTGGGCTAAGCTTCCTAAATATGTCCCAATTTCTTTGCCAGTGGTCTAAATATTTGGGGTTTTTACTTATAGGTCTGTGGTCCACCCTGAGTTTGTTTTCATGTTTCTACATGTAGATATCCATTGTTACCAGAATAACTTGTTAAAGAGGGCATTCGCCTCCCCCTTGATGCTTTTTGGACCCTTGTCAAAGATAAAATGTCTGTATGCTAATGATTTTATTTCTAGGTTTTCTGTTGTTTTCCATTGGTCTGAGTAGATGCCATCATACCAGTACCATGCTATTTTGACCACTGTGGCTGATAAAGAAGCCCCTCCAAATTTGTCCTTCTTCTTGAGGAGTTCTCTGTTAATTCTGGGCTTCTTCCTTCTCCATATAAAGTTTGTGGTCAGTTGTTCCAATTCTTTGAAAAAGGTTCTTGGTATTTGAATCAGGATAGCATTAAACTTACATATTGCCTTTGGTAAGATTTGGCATGTTTACTATTTTGAGTCTTCTCATCCCCAAGCATAAGATGTTCTTCTATTTGTGAGTTCACATTTGGTTTCCTGTATTACAGCCCTATAGTTTTCCTTGTATGAGTCTTCTGGGTTATTTGGCTAAATATATCCCTAGGCATTTTTAATTATTCTTGGCTGTTGTGATGTGTATTTTCTTCTTGGTCTCCATTTCCATGATCTTGTCTGATGTACATAACAACCCAATAGACTTCTGTTTATTATTGTTGTATCCTACCACTCTTCCATATTCCTCTATTACTATCAGTGCACCTGTTGTGGAGTTTGGGGGATTTCCAATGTAAAGAATCATGTTGTCTGCAAATAATGGTACTTTCCCCTCCTCCTCTCCCAGTTGGATACCTCTAATATCCTACAACTGCCTTATGTTGTTAGCTAGGGCTTCAAGTAAGATGTTGAATAGAAGTGGGGACAAGGGGCATCATTGTATGGTCCCCATTTTCAATGGGAGTATTTTCATCTTTTCTGCATTAGCTATGATACTGGATGTTGCTTTACATAGATAGCTTGTATTAACTTCAGGAATTTTCCTTCCATTACTATCTTCTAGAGTGTCTCAATTAGGAATGGGTGTTGTATGTTGTCAAATGCCTTTTCTGTGTCTATCGATATCATGTGGATCTTATACATTCCCTTATTAATGTGGTGTATAATATTGAAGGATTTTCAAATGTCAAGTCATCCCTGCAACCCTGGGATGAATCCTACCTGATCAAGGTGACTGATGTGTTTTATATACTTTTGGATTCTATTGGCCAGTATTTAGTTAAGGATGTTTGCATGTATATGCATTAGTGATATCAAGCTGTAGTTCTTTATTCCTGTGGGCTCCTTGCTCTGTTTGAGTATAAAAGTAAGACTGGCTTTATAGAATTAGTTTGATATTTTTGCTATCCTTTTCTACACTCTGGACCAATTTGTGGAGGATCAGTGAATACTTGGTAGAATTTTCCTGTGAAGCAGTCTGGTCCAGGAGCTATTTTTCTTGATAGTTTCTTGATAGCTGTATCTAATTCTTCCTTTGGTATGGTTCTGCTACGATTCTTTACCTCTATCTGGGATAATCTATGGAGGAATTGTTTTTCCAAGTATTTGACCATGTGTTCCATGTTGTTGAATTCATTAGAATACAGACTTTCATAGTACTTTGTGATTATCCCTTTAATCTTGTTGGATCTGTTGTGAATTCCCCTCATCCTTCTTTATCCCTCATCCTGGCAATGGATGTTTGCTCCTTCCTTTTCTAAGTTAGGCTTGTCATCAGTGTGTCAATTCTGTTGATTTTTTCAGAGAACCAGATTTTTGCTTTGTAACTTTTTTGCATCACTGCTTTGTTTTTCATAGGTATAACTCTCCTCTGATATTTATTTTTTCTTTTCCTATTGGAGGGGTTATTCTGTTGACTTTTCCAGTTGCTGGAGGTTTGGTCATATTGAATCAGTCATCATAAATCTCTTTTCCTTTTTCATAAATGTGCATATTGCTATCAAACTACCTCTGAGAACTGCTTTTGCTGTACCCCATAGGTTTTGTTAACTTGTATTCTCATTATTATTAATTTTAGAAAACTTTCAAATTTCCTCTCTAATTGGGGCCTGTACCCAATCCTGTGGTAAAACATCATTATTCAGCCTCCAATTGGTTGCCTTTGTTTTCTGATCATCCTTATAGTGATGGTGTGGTGATTTGAGAAGAATGTCTAAATAATCTCTATGTGTTTGAATTTACACAGTAAATTCTACTTGTGCCCAGTATGAAGTCTATTTTTGAAAACGAGCCATAAGCACTTGAAAAGAATATGAAATTTTTTGCATTTGGATGGAAAATTCTTCACACGTCTATCAGGTCCAGTTGCCTAATTGTGGTGTTTAACTCAATATCTTCCTCCTGAGCTTCAATCTTAGTCATAGATCTTTTTTTTATATAGAGGTATATTAAAGTCCTCATCTATGCTTGCTGAATCTGTGGCTTCATTTTTCATCTTTTGATTAGTTTGTATGATGATTTTTTTATCTCTCATTGGGCGGGTATATATTGATTATTCTCACTGGCTCCTGGTTTGCTGATTCTTTGAGTTTTATATCGTGTCCCTCCTTGTCTCTTGGTATTGTTTGCACCTTGAGGTCAATTTTGTTGGAGATTAGCATTACATTCCTATCTCTTTAAAAATTCCCATTTGCCTGTTATGTTTTCTGTCAGCCTTTCATTCCTAGTCTATTTTTGTCTATGAGTTTAAGATGTGCCTCTTTCAGACTACTGATGGGCTATGTTTTTGAGCCTGTATGCTCGTCTTTGTTTTTTAAAGTATAAATTGAGATCATCAATATTCAGAGTTATTATCACAATCTATGGATTCATTTCTGTCATCGTGTGCCTTTTGTATGTGATGGTTTTCTATCTCCCTTCATATCAGTGTGCTGTGTTTATGTGGGTGGCTTCATCTTGTCTTCTTTTTCCGCTGAGGCCACGGTATATAGATAATTGTTATTGGCACATTGACTTCTACATGGAGTTGGGCTATTTGATGGTCTCCTGTTTGTACTTGGGGGCTCATGCTGAGTTGACAAGGATCTTCCTCAGGGTTAGGTGTCTTCCAGCATATTATTTGAGTTTTTCCTTGTCCTGGATGACTCTTACCTCACCTTCTATCTTAAAAGCGAGCTTGAGTGGATAGAGAATTCTTGGGCAGGTGTTTTATTCGGTTTAACATTTGGAAGATATTACTTCACTCTCTCCCATTCTTCATGGTTTCTGCTCATAGTTCTAAACATATTCCTACCTAAGCACCATTGCATGTGACCATCTCTTTTACTCTTGCTGCTCTTCAAATTTTCTCTTTTTCCTCGACGCTTGATAGTTTAATATTATATGCCTTTGTGAGTTCTTCCTGAGGTTTAGTCTAATTGGTGCACTTTCTTCTTCCTGTATAAATGTCTAATTCTCATTCATTAAGGTGGGGAAGTTTGCTTCCAGAAATTCTCTAGCTAATTTAGCTGTTGAGTTCTTCTTAGCGTCTTCTTTTGGTAGACCAATGATTCAAATATTGTTCATCTTCATGGCATCTGTCATTGATCTCAGGGTTTCTTCCACTTCTGTAACTATCTTGCTTGGCTGTCTTTTCCATTTGTTGAAGTTCAATTGCCCTCAAGATCACTGTTACAATTATCTATCTCCTCTAGTCCGTTCATGAGATCCATAATCTGTGTTTAACTTCTGCTACCTCATCCATTAACTCCTGTATTTCCCTTCGGTGCAAGGATCTCACCCCCTATCTTAAGGATTTCATCTTCTCTATTGTGAAATTTACCTCCTCTATCATTGCATCTTTGTTTTGCATTGTTTCCCTCAACCCCTGGATTACTCCAAGCAGTCTTCTGAAGATTTCTTTCCATGGTAAAATTAGGTCTTATTCTTCTATGAGCATCTTAAATTTCATTGTTGTGTTTTATATTTCTTGTTTTCTTGCTGAAGTTGTTCCAGTATATCACTGTTTGTGTGTCATTTGTAAGAACGGGGCACCATGTTTCGCAAAGACCAAGGGATCCTGGGCTCTTTGACTGTGTGACTGTTCAGAGTGTTTTCAACGTCTGAATGTGGCCTACTAGGATGGTTATTCAGACTGCTATGTAGGTAGAGTGCTGTGGTGACTCAGTAATGAACAGTTTTGGGGATTCTAAGAGGCTGAGGTGAGTCTGGTGATTGTATATATGCCCCTGAATTAAAGTCTTTAAGAATTTTCCTTTGCATCTTTGTGTTGGCTGTATTGTCTGTAGAAACACAAAAACTCTGTGACACAAATAATTTTAAAAATAAAGAAAAAACAGTGATATTCATATGTATGGGGAAAAAAGTTTATATCAAGAAGTATTTTATATCAAGGAAGCATCCCAGCTAGTTGAAAACAAGTCCATAGGTCTGATGTGACTTGGAGTCCTCATCACTTCAGGTTGATGACACAGGAATGTGAATTAAAAACAGGGATATCAGAGACAGTTGGGTGAAAACTTGAGTGCATCTAAGTAAGTAGGAATTCAGTAGGTAGGTGATTTGCTCCCAGAGTCAAAGACCCACAAAAAACTTTTCTTGGAGGTAGACAGTCCCAGAACGGGCAAGAGAGAGAAGTCTTCACTGTATTTCTTAGAGAAAAGACAAATCCCCAAGGATATATAATCAGGCTATGACTTGGGTGGTTGTTGGACTTCTCTCCCAGCTCTACACTGGTATGTGTTGATAGAAAAGCCTAACCATCATAATTCTCTGTCATGTGAATGTAGGATGATTGAAAACACCATGGCTAAGCTAAAGAGCACTTTAATTTTCAGCGACATCTTTTTTTTCCAATACTTTAAAGCTGAGTGAAATTAATCAATCAAAAAATCAAATTTTTATAAAAGTGCTATTGTAATAATTTTTTTTAAAAACATTTCGATACTAATAAAATTGTCATTTGATGGTTACGATGTGTGGGAGGGGCATGCAGGATAAGTTGCTGACTTTATGTCAACAAGGGTAAATGGAAAAGTAATGTACAGAGAAAGAATGTTCAAGAACAACAATATTAGAAAATGATGATGCCAGCGAAATATGCTAGAAATAGTACAAAAATTAAAAGTCATAACAATAAAAATGAAATATAAAGAGAGTTAAAGTCAAAGGTAAATAATGGTGAGCTATAATTAGGTGTATGGAGAGACATGTAAATAAAAAGGTGTGAGAAGGAGAGTGAGATAATAGCCATGAATATATATAAACCCCATGTAGGACGTTTGTACTTGCATATTAATCTTTGTCACAGATATATCTATTAATGGCATGGAGTGAACAGAAACAAAGCCTTGAAATCTTTCTAGGAATAAACAAACACCTTGAGGGAAAGAGCTACTGTGTCTAGGGCCTCGTGATCATGTTCCCAGAGAACGCCAAAGTAAATTGACAAGACATAGTCACAACGACAAGGTTGTACATTCTGCACGTAAATTAGCTGCAAGTAAACTGTGTCATGCTCTTAGGAAAGAAGTGATAAGTTCAAACTGCTAACATTGCAGGTAACCCAATGCTCTGGCTCTGTTTTTCTGACTTGTGTTGCTGCTGTTATTGCTGCTATTAGGTGCCATCAAGTCAGGTTGACTTGTAGTGATTCTATGCACAGCTGAAGGAAACACCGCCCAATCCTGATTTATCCCTGCAATTGCTATGCCTGCACTCATTGTTGCAGCTTCTATGTCAATACATCTTATCCTAAATATTTTTGATGCACCTCTAGTTACCAAGCATGATGTCCTTCTCCAGGCACTGGTTTCTACTGACAGTCTGCAAAGTATGTGAGATGAAGTCTGACACCTTGCCTCTAAGAAGCATTCTGACCTTGCTTCTTCCCAGAAAGATGCTTGTTTTGGTAGTCCGTAGTACTCCCAAATCTCTTGGCCACCACCATAATTTACATACATCAATTCTCAGTTGATGCCCAATGTGCACATGCATATGAGGTCATTGAAAACATCATAGCTTCAGTCACGCACATGCCAGGAGTCAAATTAAATTCCTTCTTTTTAATACTTTGAAGAGGTTTGTGCAAAAGTTTAGCTCATCACAATGCTTAATTTGCTCTCTTGACTATTGCTTCCATGAGCAAAGATTATAGATTCAAGCAAGATGAAATCCCTGACAATTTCAAATTGTTATCCATTTGTCATGATGTTGCATATTGGTCCACTTGTGAAGATTCCCTAGCAATCTTTGATCTTCATCAACAAGTGCTTCAAGTCCTCCTCCTTTTCCGTCGTTAAGGTTATGTCATCTGCATATTGCAGGTTGTTAATAAGCCCACCTCCAACCCTGATGCCCCATTCTTCTTCATATTATCCCACATCTCCTATAATTTGCTTAACATTCAGATTGGATAAGTATGATGAGAGCATATAACCATGACACCCAACTTTTACAATTTTAACCCATGAAGTATTTCCCTTTACTATTCACATAACAGCCTCTCGGTCGATGTATAAGGTTCACGTGAGCACAATGGAGAATTCTGGAATTTCCATTCTTCTCAAAGCTATCCATGGAGTTCTAACGATCCACAATGCCAGATGTCTTTCTGTTGCCAAAGAAACACTCATAATGATTCATAAGGTCCCTATAGAAGATTTCTGAGACTATAAATATTTATAGGAGCAACAAATTCATGTTTTTCCTGAAGAGATGCTAGAAAACATGAATCTACAAATAGGATAAAATAATTTTTTCATCTTTCGATAATTGTCATACCTCTCTGGAAAAACTAGTTACAGGTATAAAATTTCCTTCATTCCTTAAATGAAACACATTCTATAATATCTAACTTAAATTACTTTAAAATATTTTATCTCAAGGTTATTATAAACATGAAAAATTGTCAAAATTAACTACTTCAGTTATATTAATTCTTTATAGTATCAAAACGAGTTTATTAATAAGCACATACAAGTCATAAGATCAGAACAAAATTGTCAGGAGTAATATTATTTAACTTAACAATAACATCCAGAGATAAAAGATTTATTTTAATAAATACTTTGCTTTGGAAACATTCTTAAACCAATCCAAAAATAGTCTTCTCCAGGGAGGTCTTCCAATAGACTTCCTACCAAGTAATTCTATTCTATTGTAGGGGATCACTAAGAATGGATTCTGACACAAAACTACCTTATATAGGGTATCTGAAGCTATAAATCTTCATGAGAAAATAACCTTATCTTTCCCTTGTGGAGATTTTAAATTGAAACCATCAACCATGGAAAAACAGCCCAGTGCTAACCCATCATGCCACCAGAGAACACTATATACATAAATACATACTTACAAATGCACACTTTTGTATTCAGCACAACAATAAAATTATACAAGCCCATTTAAAAATATGCAAAGGGCATGAATATAAATATAAAATATATGGTATCCAATCACAAGAAAATAAAAGCAGAGAATAGTTATGTGGTTTATCAGTGCTATACCCCACCTTGGAATTTTAATACCTTGTGTGTGTTTTGGGTCTACAATACATCATTTAATTTGGAAATAAAAATGAAAAAACACTCATTGAACTTTTTATTACATCAATATGTTCAGCATGAATTAATCATTAAGCCAAACTAAATGACACAATTTTTTTATATTTAAGTGTTCTCACACTAGAGAACATTATTAAAATATCAAAGAGTCAATTTTTAAAATTTAAATCAAATTATTTACATTTGTATTCTAATGCTGCATTGGTAGGTATAGTATATTAAATTATTCATAGAATAATTTAAAACATGGCTATCATGTTAAGATTATTAAGTATTTATAGAATATTAATAAATAAAATTGAATTCTTTCTTGATATTCATTTGTTTTTTTTCTTTAAATCATTTTATTTTGAGCTCTTACAACTCCTATATAACAATCTATACAATTAAATCAAATACATTTGTACATATGCTGCCATCATCATTTTCTAAACATTTTCTTTCTGTTTAAGTCCTTGGTATTAGCTCCTCTTTTTTTTTCCATATTTCTCTATCACTGCCAGCATCCTTATTGCGAAGTTTTTGGGATTTTCAATGTGTGCAATCATATCTTTTGCAAATAGCAATGTTTCACCTCTTCCTCTCCAGATGGATACTTCTGGATATGTCCTTCTGCTGCCTTATGCTGTTAGGGAGGCCCTCCAGTACATTGCTGAAAAGAAATAGTGACAAGGGAATCCTTATCTGAACCCCTTTTTCCTTTTTCAGTGGGATTGTTTTTGCCTTTTCTCCATTGACTATGAGATTGACTGTTGGCTTTCATTAGCTTGTATTATCTTGAAGAATTTTTTTTCCATTCCTATCTTCCTGAGTATCTTATTTTTAAATCGGTGTTGGATCTTGTCAAATGTTTTTTTCTGTATCTATCAATATTACCATCTGGTTCTTATCCTTGTGCTTATCAATGTGATGGAAAATGTTGATGGACTTTCAGATGCTGAACCATCCCTGCATGCCTGTAATGAATCCCACTTGGTCATGATGGATGATAAATTTCAAGGGCTGAGTCCCAATGGTGTAGTGGTTGTGCACAGGACTGCGGCCCACTGGGTTGGAGGTTCAAATCCAGCTGCGTTCTCCAGGAGCAAGGCTGGGCCTCCTACTCCCACCACCAGGGAGCAGTGATGCCCCCCCCAAAAAAAACTAATATATTTTTGTATTCTATTAGCCATTCTTTGATTAAGGAATTTTGCATCTATACTCATCAGAGATATTGGTCTGTAGTCCTCTATTGCTGGTTTAGATATGAATGCTATAATAGCTTCATAGAATGAATTTGGGAGTTTGCCTTCTTTTTATGTGCTCAGAAATAATTTGTGGAACATCAAATAATTTGTGGAACATCTCCTCTGAATGCCTGGTAGAATTCTCCTTTGAAGCCATCTGGCCCAGGAGATTTTTTTCATTGATGGTGTCTATATAGCCATATTGATTTCTTCCTTCACTATGAGTCTGTTGAGATTCTTGACTTCTATCTGGATAATAGAGGGAGGGATTGTTTTTCCAAGTATTTATCCATGTACTTTGTTATTACCCTTCTCATATCATTTCCCCAGTTTCATCCCTGATTCTGCCTATTGATATTTGCCCCTTCTTTTCCTAGTTAGGTTTGCCAGTGGAAGGTTGATTATATTGATCCTCTCAAAAAAACAGCATTTTTCTCCATTGATGCTTTGTAATGTTCTTTTGTCTTCCCACATGTTTAACTCTGCCATGATTTTTATTGTTTCTTTTGCTCTCAGAGGGATTGTTCTGTTGACTCTGTTCTAGTTGTCAGAGGTTTTGTGATAAAATGCCAATCATGTCTCTCTTCTTTTTTCAAATGGCAATGAATTGCTATCAGGCTTCCTCTGTTAAGTGCTTTTGTTATATCCCACGGGTTTCAGAATATCATATTCTCATTCCCATTAAGTTTTAGAAGCTTTCTAGTTTCCTCTCTAATCTAGACCAATACCCTTTCATTTCTCAGAAGATTGTTATCCATCCTCCAATTGTTTGCCTTAGTTTTATTGATTGCTCTTTTGTTGATCTCCAGCTTTATAGTGTGGTGCTTCAGACTGAGTCTGAATGATCTCTATATGTTTAAATTTACTCAGGCTTGACTTTGTCCTAGCATGTGGTCTATTTTTGAAAATGAGCTATGTATACTTGAAAAGAATGTGAAATTTTTTTGTATTTGTATATAGAGCCCT
Organism: Nesogale talazaci; assembly: GCA_004026705.1. NCBI lineage: Eukaryota > Metazoa > Chordata > Mammalia > Afrosoricida > Tenrecidae > Nesogale > Nesogale talazaci. The sequence goes on along the minus strand of PVJH01014718.1, from coordinate 4,705 downwards.
ATAAATGTCTTTCAAGTCTAGTCACCTAATTTTAGTCTTTACCTCTGTAGTCTCTTGCTAAGCTTCTTTCCCAGTGACCTCTCTGTCTCTGATAGTGGTGAATTAAAGTCATCATACTATGATTGTTCAGCCTGTAATTGCTTTTTTTTCTTTTTTGGAATAGTTTGATGAATTTGGTGGATCTCTCTTTAGCCACATATATATTTAACATACTTACTGGTTCATGTTCCACTGATCCTTGAAGCAGTATGTAATGTACATCCTGATCCCTTGGTATGGTTTGCACCTTGAGCTCAATTTTCTCATTGCATCCTTATTCCGTGTTACTTCCTCATATCCTCTTGACTTTCCATGCAGCATTTAGAAGATTTATTTTATTTTGTGGCAGATCAACTGCTTCTTTATGAATGCCCTGGGTTCAGGAGTTCCTCTCTGTTGCATTTGGTTTTTCTTGCTTTCTTGTTAAGGGTATTGAGGCAGGTTTCTGTCTGTGTGTCATTTTGGAGGAACTCAGTGTCATATTCCAGGAGACAGAATGCCCCTTAACTCTCTTGTGAGACTGATAAGAGACTCTCATGGTGGGACTGACTACTGTGTAGGTAAAGTGCTACAGCAACTCAGTGAGGGGGGATGGGAAGGGAGCATGTCGGGCGTCCCTCAGAGACTGATCTGACACTGGTGAGTACAGGTAGGCCACTAGACCAGGTTAGGGTGGGCTGGTAGTATGGGCGCAGGGCTGGTATTGGATGGTCAGGACGCTGCTAGACCGACGCAACCTAGAGAAGCGCTGCAGATCTGGGTCAGGTGATGGGGTGGGGGGGGGGGCTGGTCTTGTGCCCTTGGTTGACCAGTGGAGAAACTGCATTGCCATAGTAGCTCTGCAGTAAGGCCCCATTGGAGAAGACATGTGGCTGCAACAGATCCTCGCTGAGCCCCAATGTCAGAAGTGGCCCTAAGAAGATGCCCTGGAGGTCAGGAGTGGCCCCTTAGTGGGGCCCTAATGGTCAAGAACCGCCTCATAAAGCAGCCTTGGGGGTTGAGAACTCCATTGTGGAGAAGGCCCGGAAGTGGGGAACAACCCCACAGAAAGGCCTTGGGGGTCAGATGCCACACTGCTGAGGGGTCCTGGTGCCTGGAGGGACCCTGTGGAGAAACCCACTGTCAGGAGCTGTGAAGGAATCCTGCCAAGCTGTGGGTCTTAGGGTCCTGGGTGGACTCCATTTAAGTATTGGAGTTGTCCATGCATGGCTGATGGAGCTTGGCTTGGGCAGCTGGCAGTGTCTGACTGGGGCAATCTAGGCTGAGGAGGTCTGAAGGCAAGTGCAGTCTAGCTGTGAGTGCAAGCCATGTTGGGGGCAGTGAAGATGGGGCTGTGGGGGTTGGGAAAGAGGGAGAGGTCTGGCCATAGTGAGCAAGGCCGGGGGGTAGAGTTGTGTGAGGGGCCACTTGTGACCAGACTTGTCATGGGTGAACTGTGAACAGGGGAGCAACAAGAAGAGTAACCAGTATGGAGGTGTGGCTCGCTGCTGTACAGGAATCAGGGGATTGGTCACCAAGGTGAGCTCCCTGGACTTCCTGCTTGCAGGGCCTGGCTGCAGCCACTTTGACCGTGAGCCGACAGTGGGAGAACATTGAGCCTGGCAGCTTATCCTGTCACCAGGTGGGAGGAGGGGATTTCTTGCGGAGTGGGGGTCCAGGTGCAGCTTTAGGAGCCATCAGTTGGTACTTTGATAGGGTGGTGGGAGTTGGCGGTGGGAGGGGGGTGTGATTGGTGGTTGAGGCTGTGATGGGAACTACAGCAGGGCAGGCAGCATGGGCTGGGGTATCACTGAGACCAGGGGATTGATTACCTGGGCTCCTGTGTGAGACTAGATTGGGGTGGGGGGAGGCCACCTCCCAAGCTGAAGACACGTTCTGGGTTACCATGAGAGGTAAAATTTCTTACCTGAATCTCCTGCTCGGTCTCTTGTTCACCCCTTTCCCTCATCTCCAGAGAGTCCCCAATGCACCTTGTCTACCTGATCACCACCTTGCCGGAACTAATTAGCATTCTACCTACAAATATTTATGAAGAGTCAAGTTCCTTTTTTTCAATTTTTTATTCTGGATCCGATAACAGTAAATAATTTTATAAGCATTTAGCAATCACCAATCTAAGTCACAACCAGAAATCACCCCAATAAAATTGAATGACTCCTTTGTAACTAGCAAAAATACCAACCTGTTTTTAAGGCACCCAATTTTGTTTGCCAATTATTAACTAAATATTTCAATAAGTATCTTCCTTAAGTTAGAATACATAGAGAGGATGGCATATGTATATTTCTTTGATGAAGGAAGGAAGAGTAATTCATTTCTTAATTTGTACTTGAAAAACCGGGTTAGAAAAGAATGGGTAATATTTCTTTGACACCAGAAAAGATCATATTTAATAAATGAATAGACATCGATACTTTATTTTGTAAAGTTGAAAGCTATATCTCCTTCCCTTTTATTTCTAATATAATATTTTTAAAGGTAAGTATTTTGGTATGATCCAATCTATATGAAATAATCAGAACTGCAAATACACAGACATAGAAAGCAGATGAGTGATTTCCAGAGTCTGGGAGATGTGAGGGATAAGGAGTAACTGCTTAAATGTCATGGGATTTCTGTTTGTAGCAAAGAAAAGTTTTGTAACTAGAAAGTAGTGATGCTTTAGCTAGCATTATGAATGTTCTTACTGCCACTGCTTTTCACATTCTGTTATATGATAAACTTGGCAAATGTGACAACAACTTTAAAAAACAATCATAACAAATCTACTACTATTAAGAAAAATATTACTTTATCATTGTTATATAGAGAAATAATGAAATAATTGGATATAAAAAAATCCATGGAAACATGTATCAAAATTAGTATGATGATAAATTAAGATTCTCTTCCTCAATGCATAAGAGGTTTTGTATAGAAGAATCTTACTTTTATATACTGTTTTTATTACAAAAGAATAAAGCAATACTTTATTTTTTAGTTTATTCTTCTTTTATACAATTTTGGATGCATATTATCTAAGTTTTTCATTTAATTTGAAAATTTTGTATAATTATTCATGAGGGAAAAGATCCCCAAAGCTTCCTTTCCTTCCAATGCACTCCCCTGATATACAGCACCACCTCTGACTCCCTATAAAAGCTCCAGGGAACAAAAGAAGCATCTTATGATTTACCTGGGCTTTATGCCACGTTTGGGTCTTTGGGGTCAGCACAAATTTTCTAATTTCCCCTGTACTATGAGCCATCTTCCCTCCTTATGCCACCAGTTTCCTCAGAAAGACTCAAGTTTGTTTTCCCTAATTCAATCACATTCTATTTTCAAGACATCAATTGTATAGACATGGTGGGTCCTTTGCACATGCAGTGGAACAAAATATAGCACTTTTGCTACCACTATCTGGAAATTTTCCAATATTTTCAGGGCTTCAACATACGTTGGGTAAAGTCCTACTTTTAAATACTCTGTCCACTGAATTCACAGAGTACAGGTGGTGTTACAGAAAAGCATCTGGCTGCTATAAAAAAAAAAAGGGCCAGTGCTTTGACTCCGCCAGCTGCTTAGCAGGAGATGTGACAGTTTATTTCCATAAAGATGAACAACCTTGGAGACTCTTCCGGGCGGTTAGGACTGCTCTGTTGGTTTGACTCAGAATAGACTCGACAGCGTTAGGTTTAGATATTTGGTGTTGGATCCATGAAGGTTACCAACCCGTGAAGTATAAACTTTGCACATTACATAACTTTTCCCCAATCCTGCATAAAGGAAAATGACTCTACCAGATCACTATCAGTAAGTCATAGTCTTGTTTTGTCTACTTGTTCTTCATGGTTTAGGGTTAAAAAAAATGACTATTTTACAGTTTCTGGTCATTCCAATTAAGATCGATTCCTTCTGATTCATTCAAAGGGTTTGACTTGCTATTTTTTTGCTGTCTAATATTTTAGCATTTTGGTAGCATCCAAGAAGGATCCTTATTGCCACAATGGGTAAGCACAGGGCCGTTACCCGAAAGGTTGAACTCACCAGCCCATTCGAGACAGAAAAGGTTGGTCGATCTGCTACTGTAAATATTGCAACCTAGGGACTCACTCTAAGTTGTAATGAACTTGATAACAGTGAGTTTGGTGGGATTTTTGTTTGCTTGTTTGTTTGTGAAACTCCTGTGAGACAGCTCTACGCTTCCATACAGGACCACTGCGAGTCAGACCTGACAGCAACAGCTGCACAACCACATCTACGCATACATTTTCTGACTGTATAATTAAATCATACAAGATTTGGTCCTGGTATTTTTCCATAATTCTCACTGTGCCATTTTTCTTCGTAGTTAATGGCTCAATACTTGTGTTGGAATTCCATTTTAAACAGTGAGGTTTTATTTATGGCAGCTTTGAAAAATTTTCTGTAGGTGAGTGAGCCTCTTCTTTTGCTGGGAAAGTTTGTACAGAAATCTTGAAATGTCTGTTGTAGTTCCAGTTTCTGTACTGAGAAGATTGGGAGCTTTGGACGAGGTGTGAAGCTTTTCTAAGAACAGAGGCAAAGCACATTAATCCACATATCCTACTTAAATATTTATTTGTGTCTGTAGAACTCCCATGTGTTGGAGAAATGTATGCATTTTCTGCATGTCACCAGATAGGAGTCGACAAAGGTTTGTCCTGCA